>CABHPP010109111.1:0-16291 GCA_902168425.1 Peromyscus attwateri
CCCCCCCCCCCTCTCTCTCTCTCTCTCTCTCTCTCTCTCTCAGTGTTTAACATTTTCTGGTTTCTGTGAGCACAAGGATTTCATGCTCTCTGCATGGCATCCTGCTATTCCCTGTAGCACAGGACACAGATGCTCAGGAGAGGCTGGCCTGACTGTCTCTCTCTCTCTCTCTCTTAGGGCCCCAGCAGAGATGAGGGAGAGCAGCTGGCTGATCCCCAGAGACACCACATCCCTGTGACTCTAAGCACTGCCAGGGCCAGGCCATCTGAATCGTCAGTATCATGGAGCCTCCTGGAGAGAAACCAGGAGAGACCGAGGTGCTGAGCATCACGCCCCAGCTGCTGAAGTCTCGCTCTGGAGAGTTTGCCCTTGATTCCATCCTGTTGCTGAAACTTCGGGGTTTGGGACTGGTGGACCTGGGCTGTTTGGGAGAGTGCCTGAGCCTTGAGTGGCTTGACCTGTCAGGCAACGCACTTACCCACCTGGGCCCACTGGCATCCCTGCGCCAGCTGGCTGTGCTCAATATCTCCAATAATCGGCTCACAGGGCTGGAGCCACTGGCAGCCTGTGAAAACCTGCAGAGCCTCAATGTTGCTGGTAACCTGCTGGCTACTCCTAGCCAGCTGCAGTGTCTGGCTGGGCTGCAGGGCTTGGAGCACCTGAGGCTCCGGGACCCTTTGGCCCGGCTCAGCAACCCGCTCTGTGCCAGTCCCTCCTACTGGGCTGTGGTTCGAGAGCTGCTACCTGGTCTCAAAGTCATAGATGGGGAACGTGTGAGTGGACAGGGCAGTGAGCTGTACCAATTATGCCGAGACCTGGACAGTTCCTTGCGCCCCAGCCCCAGCCCAGGCCCCAGAGCGATAGAGGCCCAGCCATGGGTGGATTCTGACTACTGGGAATCCTGGCCGGTGCAGAACAGCTCCATTTTGGAAGAGGCCTGCAGGCAGTTCCAGGACACACTGCAGGAATGCCTTGACCTGGACCGCCAGGCCGGTGACTGCTTGGCCCAGGCCCAGCAGGCTCTGAGCCCGGCGGAAACCACCTCTTCCTTTGTCTTCTGAATGTGCCTCACGGCCCAGGTATTCCCACGGTAGTGATGTTGCCTGCATCTCTTTCCTACCCCGTGCCCTTGCCTCTCTGGTTTTCTCTGGTCACTGACGTTGCAAAGTAGGTTGTTCATTTATCCCTTTCTTGAGAGCATCCTAACTCCCGCATCTCCCCAAGGACACTTCCTGCCCTCCTTCCTTCCACGCGAGCAGGGATGTGCTTTCCGGGTGGCCTCTAGCAGGTATAGGAGATTCCCCTCACTATCTGGCAACTGCTGCAGCCAGGCCCAGGGGCATGCTGAGCCTGGGCTCTCCCAAGTGCCAAGCCTGAGGCTTTGTGGGTAAGGTTGCTTGCCACCTGCTAACTCTATTTAATAAAATAGTTCTCTGCTCATTTGTATCATTTCTTGTCTCTTCATCAGCAAAAGTGCAGGCTTCCATGCCTCTGTTTTGGTCCTGTAGGAGATTCACACTCACCCTGTGTGCTCCTCCCTGTACTAGGCAGGAAGTGTGGGGACTCACGTATACACCCAACCCTGAGCTTTTCTTATATGTGCAGGTTGAGTTGCGGGAAGAGCAACAACACAAGGCTGGAAATGAACAGACTCAGCAATTTTATTAGCTTGGAATATTTCATCTTTGGGAGCCGGTGTGCTTCCACTGGCTGCTGCCACAGCTGCACAGGAAGATGGAGTTCTAGAGAAGAAGGGAAAACCAGATTGAGTATGAGCGAGGTTGTTTTGGTCTGATCTTAGCTTTCAGCCAAGTTTCGCACACCCCTTCTCTGCCTCCCTCAGTCCAGTTTTCATGCCAAGGGCTCTCTCTCCCCTCCAATAACCTACCTGTGCAGGGCTTAATTGGGGCGCAGGGACCTGGAGAAGGCAAACTGTCCAGGGAAGAAGTAGCTGTGGGGGTCCTCGCCAGCCTGTGCTACCTTGGTGCACTGGGCCTCCTGAGGCTCCTGCCAGGACCAGTGTCTGTTGCAGCAGTGGCTGAGAGGAGAGGCACCACCGCAGCCCCAAGGAGTGTCTCAGCCACCCCGGTCCCACTCTCCTTCCAGCTTCCGGTGCTTTTCCCACAGACCCAGGTGTGGGCTGCTCCCGCCCACTCCCTAACCTCTGTTCCTCCTTACCTGAGGCCCTTGCCTCAGTATCGGACAGTGGACCATCCGGCCCAGAACTTTACCCTTGGGGTCCAATTTGATGCAGGCCAGGCATTTCCGCTTTCTCTGGGGTAGAGAGTGTGAGAGAAGGAAAAAGGAGTGAGGGACACCATGAGGGTCAGGTGGGGACTGGCCTTGACATTCTCTAGAGTGGAGAGAGATAGTGGTTTGGGTGAGAATGTGCCCGATAGGTCCAGATATTCGAACACTTGGTCTCTGGTTGGTGGCTGTTTCGGGGCGGTTAGGTTTGACTTTGATGGGGAAATGTGTCACTGGGGTAGGCTTTGAGAGTTTAAAGCCTCACACCACTCCCAATCCACTCTTTCTGCTTCCTGCTTGCTTTTGAGGATGTAAGCTCTCGGATTCTTGCTCTGGCTGCCATGCCTGCTGGTAGACACATCTCCCTGCCTCCCTGCCATGATGGACTTTTATCCCTCTGGAACTGTAAGGCAAAATAAAGCTTTCCTACTAGTTGGTTTGGGTCATTGTGTTTTATCACAGCAACAGAAATATAACTAATCCAAGGGATAAGGGGATAGGCAAGCCAGATGGACACCAGTCCACCCTGGGGTAGGAGATTTTTAGAAGTTCTCTTCTTTGGGCCTGGTCTTAAGAAGCAACCCAGACTGATCTAGAACTTGTGGTTCACCTGCTTTAACCTCCCCAGTGCTGGAATTTCAAGTGTATACTACCCTGCCTTGCCTGCAGACTACAGTACTTGTGTAGGAATCGTTCCCGTGTGAGCATGCATATGTTTACTGCTCACATGCCGTATTCTGCATGGGTGTATTCACAAGTGCCTGTGTGAATGTGCAAACATGTATACAGGCAAGAACCCTCCCCAGATGGTGTCTGTCTCTGTTTCTCTCTGGTGTGTGTGTGTGTGTGTGTGTGTGTGTGTGTGTGTGCCCTGTGTCAGACAAGGACATCTGGGTATCCTGCTATATCACTCTTTTTCATTCCCTTGAGACAAAATCTCTCACTGAACCCGGATTAGGCTGGCAGCCAGCAAGCCTTGAGTATCCTCTGCATACTACTGTGCAGGAGTTCTGGGCACGCGTGGCCATGCCCAGCTGCTTTCATGTGGTCCTCATGCTAGCACAGCAAGGGCCCTTACCACCTTGTCGTAATATTTACATCCCCCCTAAGATTTAATTTGGACAAAAGGTCCTGGAACCAAGATCTTGTAAATCACCAGTATAACCCAGTCCCTTCCCTTACCTGATGGAGGGAACCAAGACCTTCAGTGACCCACAAAGCTGTTCGTTAGAGAGCAAGGACCTTAACCCAAAGTGCTGTGCCTTCAGCCCAGAGGTCATGCCATAGCATCAGTGTCCTCTTAGGGAGGCTGAATACTGTGAAACCCTGCAGCGAACCGGCCATAGTCTGGCCGGGGTACAGGATAAACTCCAGAGAGAAGCTCTCTAGGAGGAGCTTAGACAGTGGTCCCACTGTGATGGAGAAATCTCCCTCTTCCTTGCAGACAGCCCCCAGTGACGAGCGCAGGGCTGCTCTGGGCTCCAGTTCATACCCAGGCAGCTGCTCCCATCAAAAGAGCCCTTCACTTACCCCGTTTGGTTTGATTTTGCACTCGGGTTTTTTCCAGTCCTTCTTGAGGCAGCTGGTCTGCTGGAGCTTAAATTCCAACTTCACAAAGGTGCCGGCTGAGAATTGCTACAGACAGACAGACAAGATGGCCAGCAGGTAATTCCTCTCCTCCCCCTAACACCGTAACTTAGAGTCGGCACAGCCTGGGAGGATGGCTGCCTGGTGGCCTCCCCCAGGAAACTTTCTGGGAGTTCCCGGGTCTCCAGGGCTGCAGCCCTCCGTCCCCTCCTACCCAGTCACAGCACTAACCATGTCGTCAGCGCTGTCCACCCCGACCTCTTGGAAGGCCCACTGCACGGGTGGGTGTTTGTGGAACTCCTCCAGGGCCACCTGTAAGCCCCTGCGCTGTGTCTCACTGAGCTCCAGCTCTGTCCCATGTATGCCCACCATGCCCAGCCATAAGGCCAGGGAGATCAGCAGGCACTTCATGGCTTCACCGCAGTCCTTCTGGTCCTGCAAAGATGGTGTGTGGTCTTCAGCTCTTAGAACTGGGGTGGGGGTGGGGGTCACCTTCTCCCCGACCTGTTCCTGGGGCCAGGAGAAGTGGCTCTTTCTGAATCTCCACTGGGAATCCAACTAGCAAGGCCTTGTTTCCTGGTGCCAGCAAAGTTTTAGAGTTCCCTGCCAACAGCCCCGGGAAGTAGTCCGGCTGGCTATGGCCACTATAGCCTCTTTCTGAGCCATTTTCTCTTCCCTCTGGGTCTTCCCTTCATCTCCCAAATCCCCAGCCCCTCTCTGGTACCTTGAAAAAGAACAGGTTTGTTGCTCTAGCAAAGTCTTTCCCTGGGTGGTCCCTGGAGCAGCTCCCTGGAAGCTGTTCCCTCTCACCCTCTCATCTCCCTTTTCTCTCTTTGGTCCCCACAGCCCCGCCTTTCCCCACTGACCCTTCTCCCAGAGTCCGGAGTTTTGGAGTTTCCCGTTTCCCAAAGTCCCCTGACCTTCCTCTTGGCTTGGGCCAAAGGAGGGGGAGGGGGAGGGCCTGGAGCACCAAATGAGACAGGCTACAGGCTGAATATTTTTCAGAAGACGTAAATGTGGGAGGACATGCCAGCCCAGGGCAGATGGGAACTGCAAAATGCTTAACCCTCCCTGCACCAGGGCTGCAGCTGCCATCGAGACAACTGTCCCCGGGGTGGGCGTCCCTCCCCCACTGCCCCAACCTGGCTCTGGGTTCCCTAGTACCAGACAGATCTCACCCCCATTGCCTCTTCTTCTCCAGCCTCTGTCTCTGCCATCTTTCGGCCCGTGACTGGGGTCACTTGAGGGAATGACTTTTGGAAGAACCTGGTTTGAACAGGTGATCTTCCACTGGAAAGCCACAGATGGGGAAACTGAGGCTCCTTCAGTACCAAGGTAGCAGGTTTGTTGCTTCGGCTGATCTTGTGTGTCCAGTGAGAGAATTCCCGCGGCGCTGGCTAGCTGCCTTCATCTGCCTTCCAGGTGACGTCTCTCTCCTGTCACCTTGCTGATGTCTCTCTCTCTCCCACACAGGCCTAACTTGGGCTGGCCTTAGTCTCTTCCTTGCAGAGGCTCCAAGCAGACCCTCCCCCTGCAGTCCTGCCTCCAGCTCCACTCCTCAGATCCACCACTCCTACCTCCTGGATCTGCACGTGTAGACGTGCGAGGCTGGATGTGTTTCTACCTACCTAGTGCCCCCCCTCCCGCCTCCTGATTGGCACCTGCTCCTTGACCCTGACTCATGTCTCCAGCTAGACGGCCAAAGACTTGAACATGTGCAGACATCTTATGTTACTGCTTCCTGTCTGAGGATCTGAAGCCTTTTCAGGTCTCTGCTGGCCAGGTGGACCACTCCCCTGAGGGTTGAAGGACTGATGTGCTCTCTGAAGAACTTTCTTTTACAGTCGCAGTTACTCAGGGCTGCCCTTTCTTTCCAGGGTGATGGAAATCCCTAACTGAGACTTTCCTGTCAGTAAACTCTTTCCAGGAATGCACCCTGAGAAGGGAGGGCGCTCCTGCGGGGCTGCCATCCTTGTTGGCTCCACATGCTGCTTTGCCTGGCCATTCCTGAGGTCCAGTCCTAAGTGAAACGACTTAAGGTCTCAGACTGGCTGTAGGGGTGTTAGGGGCCTCCAGGTAGGACAGAATGTCTGCTGAAACTCATAAGGGAAGGAGAGACAGGTGTCCAGATACTGGCTCAGCTTCTGGGTACCTTGAGCAAATGGGAAAAGCCTGGGACGGCGTATCATTAACAGTCTCCATCGATCCCTAAGGTTTGTTATCTGAGACCTTAGGGCCTGCATGTGGTCCCTGACAGGCCGTTAAGCTGGGCTCTGCTGTCAGTCCCCAATTACAGACAAATAAGAGTGAACACAGAAAAGGATTTTTTAATGTGGCCGTGTTGGGAAGACGACAAAGAGCTGCAGTGACCCCGGAGTCTGTCTTCCAGGCATGGACAGAAAATTTGGATTAAATTTTTAAAGTATTTTATAATTTTTGTGTATGAATGCTTTGCTTGTGTGTATGTCTGTATACTTCATGTGCCTGCCTGTCGTCCATAGAGTCCAGAGAAGGGCATCAGATCACCTGGAACTGGAGTTACAGAAGACTGGCCACCATGTGGATGCTGGGAACCAAACCTTGGTCTCTGGAAGAGTATCCAATATGTTTAACCACTGAGCATCTCTCCAGCTCCTGAAATTCAGTTTTAAATGGCCTGCAAGGGGTGTGCATATTTAGCAGTATCGGTCAGATGTTGTAGTCCCACTCAGGTCCCAGTCGTCACCAAGCCGTCAGTGGCTCCTCTAGTCACACTTGTAAGATGGTTGACAAGTTGCCAGTGTGGTATTGAAATCTCTCTGAGAGAGAAGTTCCTCCTGGCTGGCACCAGGTTCCAGCCTTTTCATTATTCAACGTGAGATTCTTCTCTCAGAAGACTGGCACTGCAGTCTTCTCTCTTCCCAAAACTGTTACAGTCCTGAGTCCTAACAAAGGCAGGCCCCTGAAACAGGGTCTCACACAGGCCTCCCAGTGTGGCAGAAAGGTGGGGTCTTAATCCCTTTGCTCGAGTTGTTGAGCAGGGAAAGGAAAACTTAGGGAAAGTGGCTGGCTGATAGAGCTGGGCATAAAGTTCTCTCCATGTACTGTTCACACCCTACCAGATTCTTTATATTCTTTACCATGTGCTCTGAGGGTCCCAGCAAGATCTTCAGCCCCAAGAACCCCTCACTGGCATTTCAGTCCACAGCTATCAGTGAGCAGAGATAAGAGATGGTGGTCCAGTTCTGCTTCTGTTGCTGTGAAAAAAATACCTTGAGAAAAGCAACTTTGAGGGAGAGAGAGCTTAGTCTGTTTACAGGTTATAGTTCATCATTGTGGGGCAGTCAGGTAGGGACTCAAGCAGCTAGTCTCAGCCATAGTCAAGAACACAAAGGGGACGGATGTATGCATACCCACTGCTCAGCAGCTCTCTGTACTCATTCATATGTAATCCAGCCTAAACCCAGCTGATGCCCACTTTCAGGCTGTCATCTCACATCAATTCATAATCAAGACAATCCCTCAGCCATGCCCACAGGCCCACCTGATATATACAATCCCCACTGAGACTCTTCCTGGGTGACTGTAGATTCCGTCACATTGACAACTAAAACTAACCACCACCGATGGCAACTATGGTTCCGAAGAGCTTTCTGATCCAGGGTCAATAGTCACACATGTGACAAGTGTTTTCCAGCCCAAGGCCCCATGCTGGGGGCTGCCCTGGGGACTGGTGACCAGAGACTTCTAGTTTGGGACTTGAACTGAGAAAAATGGCAGCTGCGTCCTGCATGTGGAGGGGCATGAGAAGGGACACCAATCCTAGGATGAGAGGGAGAGGCTGGGAGCAGGGTGGTGGGAGTGGATGATGGAACAGCTCTTGTGACTGTAGGTAATGGCCACACAAATCCCCTTTAGTGATTCTTGTGCTTCTATACCTGTGGTCTCTGTTCTTCTAGCTAGAAGTGATTTGACTCGATGCAAAGGCGACCGGTTTGAAAATTTCCTATCCATGTCAAGTCACTGATTTTTAAAAATCTCAACTCAATATAACATACATTTAAAACATTACATTTTTGGCACTGGAGAGAGGGTTCTGTGGTTAAGAGTGCTGGCAGGTCTTGCAGAGGACCTGAGTTTAGCTCTCAAGCACCCGTTTCAGGCAGCTCATAACCACCCGTAACATTGGCTCCAGGTTCTGGGCCTTCTGACCTTCAAGGGCACTTCCACTCACAAACCCAGACACACAATTACAATCTTTAACAGGTAAACTATTAACATCTTGGTCACATTAGCCACATGTCAAGCTGGCCAGCTCATATGTGGGTGCTGGCTGCCTTATTGGATGGTAGATAATACAGGAAGAGTTATCAATCATGTGAGTTAAAACTAAGAATGAATCATATATGTCTACTGTCCATATAGATACATGGGATCTTTCTAGAAAGAAAAGAAACTTATAATAATGGTTGCCTGTGAGGGAAGGAAACTGTACCTTATTTTTAAAACTTTCTCAGCCTGTGGATAATTTGTCTATTAAACTTCAACAGTGATTCTAAAAGCTTTAAAAAGTTACACATAGGTGCTGGCACACGTGTGTGTGCATGTGCACACACATACACACACACACACATACACACACAGGCATACGCGCGCACACACACACAAGTGCATGGGCATACACACAGTGCCATTGGGGTGGTTGTGTATTGAGTAGAGTGGAGGAGAAAGTATCTTTATAGGAGTCAATTGCAGTTGTCTGCATGAGAGAAGAATGTAATATGGCCAGGACAAACATGAGGGCTGAGATGAAGGAAAAATGGAGACTGGACATCCCCTGTGAATAGAGCATCAGGGTTGGGAAAAGGTAAATCGTATCTCTGCACACCTAGGACTCCATTGTAACCCACCATGGTTGAACGGATTGTTGGAACAAATCCAAGGATTCTGGGGCTGGTGAGTCATCTTGAGGCTCCGTGGCTGCTGAACTGGAGTTGGTGGCTGTGGCTTCTCTGAAATGCTTTATATGCAGTGGCAATTGCTGTTCTAGCACTGTGTATGGAGTGGTTGCCCCTTTTCAGGACTGAGACCCAAACCCTATTGGAATCGTTCACTCAGCTTGCTTTTGCTATTGCCCCCAGCTGTAGCCCACCGAGCTTCTAGTGACTTCTAACACAGTGGTTCTCATCCTCCCTAATGCTGCAACATTAATACAGTTCCTCATGTTGTGGTGACCCCCAACCACCAACCACAGCATTATTTAGTTGCTACTTCGTAACTTCAATTTCGCTACTGTTATGAATTGTAGTGTAAATATCTGGTATGCAGGATATCTGTCATGGGATCCCCAAAGGGGTTGCGACACACAGGTTGAGAACAGTGTGAAAGGGACACAGCCATTTAGCCCATCCTACGGGGATCTTAGCCTGTTCAAAAGCTTCTTGAGAGGTTCTGCCCCAGCCCCACATGGCCTCCCTCTTTATCAAGTGTTTCCTAACCCTGTACAATGCTCAGAGGTTGGCACTGTGTCATAGGTTACAGGCTGTGTTAGATCCCTGAGACAGCTCAACGGGACAGGAGGCAGAGTCAGGAGTCTGACCGACAGACAGGACTATGTGTGTTAGCACGTAAAGTGAAGGGGAGCCTTTCTCCTGCAGAGGTGATCTGCCTTGGGGAAAAGCTGGTGCAGCTCTTTATAGGACAGGGTGAAGGGCTTGAGAGTGGAGAGATTGTTGCAGCCATGGGAGCTACGTGCAGTTCTTTAGTCTGTCTTTCCTGAATTGCATGACTCTGTAAACATTCTTTCTGGGATGACTGAGCAAGATCATTTCTAATGTTGTAGGAATCCTGTTTCACCACCAAGACATTCTATTAGTCTAAACTCATAAAAGGTATAAAAATGGGGGGTAGGGGCGTTGATCCTTTTTTAGCTGCTTCCTGCTGAGGAGGGTCATCTTCAGGAGGAGATAGTTTGGGGTCCATTGAAGAGGGGTCCTCTGGTCACTTAGCAGGAGGAGCATTTTAACTTGATCGGCTTCGGAGGATCATACAGTTGCCGTGATGCATTCCTGGGGAAACTTTGGAAAAATAATTAGAAAGGGCTGTAAATAGATGGTTTGGTTACAGAGCAAAACTGAGCGATTTCCCAGGAAGGTGGATGGAGTGGGAGGAGAAATAGGGGTGGGAAACAGTGAGCTGGTGAGAGGAAGTGGGTAAGTCCATTCAGGGTGACAGTGACAAGTCCCACTGCCAGGAATGCTGCCCCCCAGGGAGCTAGCAGAAGCAGCAAGGAGCCACAGAGCACTGGGGGAAGGGACCGGAGAAAATGGAGGACCGATGCAAGGAGCTGGCCTGGGGTGGACGGGATGAAAGTTCCCCCCAGCCAGAGTTGCTCTGCAGCATTTAAAGGTCTTTTTGCAGATGTATCAGGAAACAGTGTTGTAGGGTGAGAGCCATTGGGAGAGCTTACGTGGAACATTTTGTTTGGTTATAACATGAAGTTCAGCAAGTAAAACATTTAAAAGACAGGGTAAAACCATAAGTATATGGACAATAAGGAGGAAAGGAGAGATCTGAGGGAGGAGCCAAAGTTGGAGGGAACCAGAAGCCATATGCAGGAGGAGGCTTGTGGTTGAATTATGCCTGGGTCTTGTGTCTTTAGCCCCATCTCAGACCAGTTAGAATTTGTAGGTGCAGAAGCAGCATCATTTGTGGAGGAGGGCACAAATCCCATCCTTAGCAACAGTCAGATCTAGTCTTGGAGTACCGCAGCAACCAAAGGATTGAGGTGGTGCTCAAGGATGTTAAGCTGATCTGAAATGTAAGGGTTTTTTAGTTGTGAGCTGGTGAGACAGAAAGGTTAATTGATGTGAAGAAGGCTTCAGTCCAGCTGTTGTAGTTCTGAATCCTGAAAAGAATGGCAAGAAGAGGCATGAGTTGGCTGGCCCATGGCCCAGTAGTCCACCTTTTAGGAGTCACTGGAACTGTTTTCATGGGTTTGAGGCTACTGATCTATCTTTAACTGCTTCACACTGACAAAATGGGTGATGTAGAAGGGGCAGAAGTTAGAGCATCTTAGAGGAGGGTCCATCCATGGGGCCACAATAAAACTCAACAGATGACAAAGATCCATAACATAAGTCAGGAGATAATAACTGTACAGCCTGTGGGGAGCATTAAGAGACAAAGTTAATGAAGAAAGTTTTTTTAACATCAAGATTAACATAAGTTAATATGAGGTTAAATATAAAGTTAACATATATATATATATGGTTAAATGCAATTGTACAACTGGCTGGACCATGTACAAGAGTTCTGTAGAAGGATAAGGTAACTGTAATCAGCTGTTTGTTTGCATCAGACTCCTGTCTAAGGAACAAGCACCTGGAAGCTTTAGTAAAAAGAAGTCAGTTAAAGTCAGCATCTGACTGACAATTTAAAAGAGAAATAGAATCCTAGTGAGTCATTTTTAAGGCATTGTCTAGCAAAGTTTCTGAAGACACCGCTTGGATAGTCTGAATGACTTTCCAAAGCTGTGAGTTTGATGACAGAGTGTCTGGCAGCCTCTTTTAATCGGGATACACGAGTAGTTAGGGTGTGGACCCTGGGATTAGCTTTTGCTAAGAGGCAGAATTAAAAAAAACAGGGTAAAGATCATGACCGATTGAACTAGCATCCAGGTCCCATACCAGTCAGGCTTAGGGACAATGTTCCCCTGTTCACATCATCCTCATATGTCAGTTCAGGAGACATTTGAGTGGAGAGTAATTGAATTTGTCCCTCTGTTGTTTGAGACATTTTGGATGTGGGCACAGACTCTGAAATCCTCTCCTAGGCAAGAGAATCCACCCCCCCACCCCCGTCATGTGAGACGTGAGGAGTAATTCATCTTCCTTATAGATAGGAGGAAGTTCCCCTGCTCTGGCCTACGCAGCCACAGACAGAAGCAACAGACTTTTGGAAGGACTCATTTCCCCGAGTATCCTTATTCCGTATTGAGGCTAGCATGCAATTTCCTGTGATGGGGGAGGGTACTACACAGCATGGGGATGTCCTGCCATGCAAGTGTGTTGTAAATTTTCAGCCATGTTACTCAGCGTTCAGTTTTTCTATAACCTGTTTTTTTTTTAAATATACCTGATTTTTAATATTATTTCACATTAAATTAACTTTCAGTTTACTAGAAACATATTTTGAGTTACTTGTTTTAGGCTTAACTTTGATAACATATACAGAAGACTATATAATTGGAGATATAAATTGGTCTGTCCCACTAAGCTCATCTCTGTAAATGAATTGTATTTGTATTTATTATTTACAAGGTGACTGATAATTAACTTTTTTTTTTTTTTTTGAGACAGGGTTTCTCTGTGTAGTTTTGGTGCCTGTCCTGGATCTCTCTCTGTAGACCAGGCTGGCCTTGAACTCACAGAGATCCACCTGGCTCTGCCTCCCAAGTGCTGGGATTAAAGGCGTGTGTCACCACCACCTGGCTAAAATAGTAACTCTTATAAGATAAGGATTTCATAATTTTGTTTCTATTTAATAAAGTTTGAGCAGCTGCTGCTGAGAACCAGCTCCCAGCAGTTCAGGAACTGAAGAGGAGATGTGGAGTCAGCGACTGATCATACAATTAATTGACTTTTTTATCTAAGGGAGTAAAACATACTTCTCTAGGGCCTTCGAAAAAGGGGAATACACACACACACACACACACACACACACACCCCTTCAACGTGTCAAGGTCTCTCTCTTGATTTTTTTCCCTTATATCTTTCCTGATGTATCCCATTTGTCTCTTTTCTGATGTTTTCCTTCCAACTTTATTTTTTATTTTCTTTATTTCTTTATTTTTTCCTTTATAGTTTATATACCCCAGCAAAATCTTTCAAGCAATATAAAAATTAGAATGTGGTTGCAATCTATTTTTAAGTGTATGATTACAACGAATACAAGTGAAAACCGGCATGTTCCCACTACCCTTACATGATTAAACATTTTATGTATTATAGGTGAAAAACAAATTATCCCAAGGATCCACATACATTCATGTCTAAGCAACTTGTTAATAGGTTAACAAAGTTTAAGCAAGCAAGGCATTTTTCTTAGTCAGTTCTTTTACTGGAAGGCTGCATTTTGCAGTTACAAAGAAAAGATCAATCATTTTATTATTTATCTCAAAATGTAATCTTATAAAAAATCTTAAAAGAATCACAAATCTAAGCTTTTATATATTAAAAACAACCAGTAATTGCTACTTAAATTCTCAGGGTGCATATCCACTCATTAACAGTTTTTAATTAAATCATATCAGAAAGCTGAGGGCAAAAATGGGTACAAGAAATTAATCATCGCCTTTGGTCACCAACCCATTATAGCAAGAAAGGCAGGTTTGCTAGTAATAACCAGGCAGCCTTTGCTCCTACTTCTTGACCTCAAGTCCCTCATCCAACCATTAAAAGTGTGCCTTTCTAAACTTCAAATCGTCCCCAAGATTTTCTACCTCAAAGCCATTAACAAAGCCACTGTAACCTAACTTTACTAACAATTCTCCATGTCTAAATTCTTCCTAAGGGTGGTGGTTGAATCATTAATCTGCCCCAGCATCAATGCTTGGAAAAGTCAACCACTATAGTTATAAATACCAGTAACACTGCCCAGTGAGGAGCTAGACGCCTCCTTAGAGTTTTCATACAACTCATATATTATGAGGGACACAGTGGCCTTGAGGGCAACAGTCAGACCTGTGCTCAATAACAGCATGGGGTCCTCAGGACACATAGTCCTCAGGGCTCTGCCTCTCCAAGGTTCACTCAGTGTGTTTATGGTGACTGCCAAGCCGTATTCATGAGTTCCAAAGCTGCTGCTGCTCCTCTCACATGGGCCCTGACACTGAGCCTTTTTGTTACAAGTTTTAAACTAACTTTTCTTTACTTGAAATTTTACAGCTTTTTAAACCACACCCCCAATGGTCTTACAGATCCTGAGATAAAGTTTACAGTTCAGCAAGAGCTTCAAAGAGATCCATCACCTTGAATGGTGGAACATTTTTGTAAACAAAACCAAGAAGAGGGAGAAGTATTCAGAAAATTACATTTAGCCACTTTACTTTTTATATGTGTTTCTCCAGAATAAAAAATTTAAATACCATGAGACATAACAGTAACAAATAAATTTACCATTTGTTGTAAGAAACTTTTCTAAGGGGAGGTGTTAGGCAACATTTGGGGCCTTTACTCAGTATAGATAACAGTTTTCTCATTGCTGCACAGGTGGGCGACCTCCCCATTTTTGTACTTTTTAGCCTGTACACCCAGAAATCCTTGAAGTCTCGTATAATTAGGGTCTAATTGCATCCAGCTGGGAGGAGTGGCCCACTACCCAGGTGGCGGTCTGATGAGCTGGCCTATCTTAAATCCCAGCTGTGAGTATTTTAAGCAGGCAACGCTAAAGTTATTATTGAGAGATTTTTTAGACAGAGCGTCTTTTCCATCCATAACCAGTTTGTTCCAGTTTCACCTGCAGATGGAAGCAGACAACCTGGAAAACTTAACCAATATTTGTTCTCTTATGAAGATGTCAAATTGCCAATGATATCAATATCTGTAACCTAGAGACCATCTTTCTCTCTGCCAACAGGCTCATTCCATATGCTATTCTCGTAGCTCTCATGCGCCAGTTTTCTGCCCTATGCGCCTTCCTCAATGAGAAGTAAAATTTTAATGTAAGTGGGTCCATTTTGACAATGCAATATATGTATATATAACAGTATTAAAAACTTTGTAGTTACTCTTTTAGGAAAGTTTAACAACTAACCAAAAAAACTTGCATCATTATAAAATAAATATTTCATGCTCGCTTCATGAGTGAGAAATTTTTTTAAAAGTCGAAGTAGTCAGTATGCAAATACTAATCTGGATATTGAAGATACCCAATTCAGAGACCATGAAATGCACTCAAGGACCTACCACTAGATGGAGCAGCTGAGCAGGAACGATGCCTATTATTTTTCGATTCGGGCATTCTAAAGGTTTTCAAATCATAGGGCTGTAGAATGTCTTCCAAACTTACCAGCCTTCATCACCTATTTATTGGTTGTGAGTTAACCCTAAGAATACCTTCCAACTCCACTCTGACCCAAACCCATGTCAATTTATGGTATTGGTTTTCTTTTCTTTAATGTGCATTGTGTTCTGCCATGGGTGTCGGGTCCCCTGGAACTGGAGGTGCAGGTAGCTGTGAGGTGCCATGTAGGTGCTGGGAATTGAACCTGGGTCCTCTGGAAGAGCAGTCAGTGCTCTTAACTGCTGAGCCATCTCTCCAGCCCCCTGTGGTATTGGTTTTCTATCCCACACGTGTTTGCTTAGAACTGCCGTCCAGCATGGCATAGACAAGGGGCCAGAGATCTGGGAGAGACGCTTTGGTCATTTATTTTTGTCAGTGTGTATATGTGCACGCACGGGGGAGGGTACACATGTACCTGTGTGCATGTGTGTGGAAGCCAGAGGAGAAATTTGGGTATTGGTCTTCAGAAGCTACACACCTTGTTTTT
Source organism: Peromyscus attwateri (assembly GCA_902168425.1). NCBI lineage: Eukaryota > Metazoa > Chordata > Mammalia > Rodentia > Cricetidae > Peromyscus > Peromyscus attwateri. The sequence goes on from CABHPP010109111.1 coordinate 15,365, forward strand.
GAGGCAGGGTCTCTCACTGGCCTAGAGCTCACCAAGTAGGCTAGCTAGGCTGGCCTTTTTTTTTTTTTTTCAAGAAAAACCTTTAAAATATTTTATTATGTTATTAAATATACTACATATTATGATACAACATACCATTCATAAACTATAAATGTGATATGTTAAAATTCTAGTATGGTGTCAGGTTGACATGATAATGGGATGTTATTATGTAGTTGTTAAATACATCATATTGTTGCAGTATTTTCTAATTTCAAATAACATCAAAACAAAACAAAAAAAAGCTTTCTTAACTGGTGCTGAGATGTGTCTTCTGGTATCCTAAGAAAGCCAAGGCAGAGGCCGGGCAGCGATGGCGCATGCCTTTAATCCTAGCACTTGGGAGGCAGAGCCAGGCGGATCTCTGTGAGTTTGAGGCCAGCCTGGTCTACAGAGCAAGATCCAGGACAGGCTCCAAAGCTACACAGAGAAACCCTGTCTCAAAAAACAACAAAGAAAGAAAGAAAGAAAGAAAGAAAGAAAGAAAGAAAGAAAGAAAGCAAGCCAAGGCAGACTGCTGATACGACACCTGAGGTTTCTGGGCTAACTGAAGATGCATGCCGGTTTGGTCTTGACAGCATACCAGAGGGTACAGACTGAGGTCGAGGCGACAGTATTAGTCTCCTTTCTGTTGCTGTGGTAACACACCACGTCGTATGGAAGGATGAGTTTATTTGGGTAAGTAAGAGTCCATAATGGGGTGGGGGGAGGCATGTTAGCAGGTGGCCCTATCAGGAAGCTGAGAGCTCACATCTTAAACCAGAAACACGAAGTAGAGAGGGTGAAGTGGAAGTGAGGCAAGGCTATAAACTCTCAAATCTTGCCTCGAGAGGCATACTTACCTCAGCAAGGCTGCACCTCCCCCATTACCTCCCCAAACAGTGCCAC
>CABHPP010109113.1:0-26760 GCA_902168425.1 Peromyscus attwateri
TTTGATTGGAAAGTCTTTTCCCAGCCTTTTATTCTTAGGTAGTGTCTGTCTTTGTATTTGAGGTGTGTTTCTTGTATGCAACAGAAAGATGGGTCCTGGTTTTGTATCCATTCTGTAAGCCTGTGTCTTTTTATAGGTGAATTAAGTCCATTGATATTAAGAGATATTAATGACTAGTGATTGTTCATTCCTGTTATTTTTTGGTGGCAGTGTGTCTGTACTTCTTTTCTTTGGGGTTTACTGCTGTGGGGTTATCTATTGCCTGTGTTTTCAAGGGTGTATCTGACTTCCTTGGGTTGGAATTTTCCTTCTAGTGCTTTCTGTAGGCCTGGGTTTGTGGATAAGTATTGTTTAAATCTGGCTTTGTCTTGGAATGTCTTGTTCACTCTGTCTATGATGATTGAAAGTTTTGCTGGGTATATTAGTCTAGGCTGGCATCCATGGACTCTTAGTGTCTGCATTACATCTGTCCATGTTCTTCTGGCTTTCAAAGTCTCCATTGAGAAATCGGGTGTTATTCTGATGGGTTTGCCTTTATAGGTCACTTGGCCTTTTTCCTTTTCTGCTCTTAATATTCTTTCTTTATTCTGTACATTTAGTTATTTAATTATTATGTGGCGAGGGGACTTTTTGGGGGGGTCTAGTCTGTTTGGTGTTCTATAGGCTTCTTGTATCTTCATTGGCATTTCCTTCTTTAAGTTGGGAAAGTTTTCTTCTATGATCTTGTTGAATATATTTTCTGTGCCTTTAAGTTGGTATTCTTCTTCTTCTATCCCTATTATTCGCAGGTTTGGTCTTTTCATGGTGTCCCAGATTTCTTGGACATTTTGGGTCATGACTTTGTTGGCTTTAGTGTATTCTTTGACTGATGAATCTATTTCTTCTACCGTATCTTCAATGCCAGAGATCCTCTCTTCCATCTCTTGCATTCTGTTGGTTATACTTGCATCGGAAGTTCCTGATCATTTACTTAGATTTTCTATTTCCAGCATTCCCTCTGTTTGTGTCTTCTTCATGTTTTCTATTTCCCTTTGCAGGTCTTGGACCTGTTTCATTGCTTTTTCATGGCTTTCTTTCAGTGCTTTATTGTTTTCTTCCAGGACTCTATTGTTTTCTTCCACTTTAATTGTCCTTTCCTCTAGGTTTTTACAGCGTTCTTGCCATTTTTTTGTCTGTTCCTCTATATAAGCCTCTACCTTCTTCATGATGTTATTCATAAGGCTGTTTTCTTCTGCTTCTTCCAATTTTTGATGATCAGCTCTAGATGTTGGAGGAGGGCTAGGTTCTGGTGATGCTGTATTGATCTTCATTTTGTTGTATGTACTTCTGCCTTGATGTCTGCCCATCTCCTTGTGTTCGATCTTGGTCTTATCAGCACACTTGGTGTAGAAAGAGCTGACAGATTGGGAAAGTCTCTCTCTCTTGTCCAGATGGGACTCTCCTGTCCAAATGGGAAGTGGGAGGCAGGATGGGAGCTCCTGTCCAGATGGGAAGTCCGAGGCAAAATGGAAGCTCTTGTCCAGAAAAGAAGTCTCTTGTCCAGAAGGGGAGTCTGGGTCAGGATGGGAGCTGTTGTCCAGAAGAGAAGTCCGGGGCAGGATGGGAGCTTTTGTCCAGAAGGGAAGTCCAGGTCAGGATGGGAGCTGGGGGCCGGTCTCTAAGTCTCAGGAAGTGGCGGGGGTCTCCAGGGATGATGGGCTTGGGGGCAGGGCTTGGAGACTGCAGGGTCTGCAGGGGATCTTGGAGAAGGGGAGCCTTCCCAGTAGGGGTGGGGGTAGAAGGGAGCCTGCCCGCTGGCCAGAACCTGGGGCCAAGGTGGGCAGGTCTTCCCAGGGGTGACTGGTGCCCAGGGACCGGATCTAGGGTGAGGGCAGGCACTCACCTTTGTCCAGAAGGGCTGTCTCCAATTTTTTATGCTGTGTTCTCTTTGCTTTATCTGAAGTGTATGTCTGTTTAAAGTTGTGTGCATTACATAGAGAATAGTGGAAATCATGGATATTATAATCACACTGTTGTAAAAATACTTAATTTGATTATTTTGCAGTAGTTCTTGCCATTATTTGACAAAAAAAAAACCCAGAAGTGTTAATTTAACCGGGGCTCCTTCTGGAAGAAGCCATGCAAAAGGGGAGTACCTCACAAGCTCAGCTATGTCAAGATAGAAGCAGATGCCCACACTCACACTGCTCCTCTCTGTGAAGAAAGGTAATGGATGCTCACCCCCACACTATTACATTTTGTAAAGAAAGAAAAATGTTCATAAAGAATTCCTTCAAGTATATAGCTTTCTAGGTTCTGACCAAGAAAAATATTTCTTTTTCTATTGTATTCTTTTCCATGAGACACTATAGGTTACCATTTTATAAAATAACTTTAAAGAATTTGTAACACATCGATAAAACAGGGTGAAACACAGAGTGCTATTTTTCAATAAGAAAACCCACTCATTTGAACCACATAGATTTCCTAGACACATACACATTTGGACAATAAACTTACTTTTAGGGCTCAGGTCAGATTCTTTATTACTCACCTATAATGAAGACTGGCATATGTAAATTAAAGATAGCGTTTTGCAGAATTGTCTGGAGCCTTTTAATAACCATAAAGTGGTATACATAGTTCAATCCCATGATATATGAAAAAATGTTTCACATTCATAGACCCTGGAAACAATGCTTAGCTCATGATATCATAGTACTGCCAACCAAACTGAAACGCAAAGATGCTGAGCAAACCAAGGCCATAAAGCTTATTAATGTCAAAGAGCAAGACATTCCACTATTGCACCAGTGGGCACAGCTTGCCAGACCAGTCATTATTGTAGCTCTCAGGGTTCATGGCTGAGTGAGACTGATGATTACTTTTCTCCTCTATTTGCTTCCATAGCACCTTCCAGCACTACGAAAGCTGGGCAATAGGCATGAAACATCTAGGTCTGTAACAGTTTGATTTCTCTCTGTCTGTGATATCAAATCAGTACTGTGTTCAGCAATATGGTCTTGTCACCAAGTTCTAGAGTGTAAACAAGAACAATTGCAGTAGACTGTAATGTTTGTGAGTCTATAGTAACCCACTGGCCAACAATTCAAAAAGAGGTAGCCCATTCATGATACTGTTTTTTTTTGTTTGCTAGCATAAGGTAGATAGTTATGCTATTTTACTTCCTTTATGTTGTAACACAATTTAAACACTTTTTATATGTGCGTGAGTTTATAGCTTATGAAGCTTTTATGGTAATAGGGTTCCAACACCTTCAGTGTTAGTTATCCCTCTACATATTGCCTCCTATATACTGCTCCCCCATTTCCCAGTCCACTTAATTTTTACTGTTTTATATTGTCCCTTTCCTTCTTAATGTAACTGTCACTCCATCACCTCTTTCTGGTTTACTAATATCAATGGGATAACTAACACTGTCTCAATTTCAGTTTTCAAATCTTGAACTGTTTCCTTCACCTGTTTAAGTCCTTTTTTAAGGGATTTGTTGATTTCTTCCTATTTTTGTTTATCTTTTCTGTGATTTCTTTAAGGGAATTTTTCATTTCCTTTTTAAAGGCCTCTATCATCTTCAAAAAGTTATTTTTCAGGTCATCATAAATCCATTGATACAAAGTATCATTGGCAAATCACTGAGAATAAAAGTGCAAGAGTGGCAAGTATCCCTCACAACATTTTCAGTGCAGGCCTGGGCTAGAAGTATACAGTAGATACTTGGACAATGATAAATACAGAATATGCATACATGTCCAATACAATAACATATGTATTATAAATATGTGACCTATTTCCCTCTTTCTTTTATGATATTGTTCATAAGCCTCAGTGGTGCAGAGCATAGTGGTGCATGCCTTTAAATTCAGCATGGGACAGGCAGAGACAGGTGGATCTATATGAGTTCCATGTCAGCTTTGAAGTACGTTCTAGGACAACTAGCATTGTGAGACAACTAACAACATGGTGAGACCTTGCCTCAATTTTTTTTAATTCCACACCAACAAATACCAAAGAAGGGAAACACACAACACTAGCACCAAAAAATAACAGGAATTAACAATCACTTGTCATTAATATCCTTTAATATCAATAGTCTCAATTCACCTATAAAAAGTCACAGGCTAATAGAATGGTTACAAAAACAGGATCTATCCTTCTGCTGCATACAAGAAACACACCTCAACTTCAAAGACAGACACTACCTCAGATTAAAAGGCTGGGGAAAGACTTTCCAATCAAGTGGACTTAAGAAGCAAGCTGGTGTAGCTATCCTAATATCTGATAAAATAGACTTCAAACTAAAACCAACTGAAAGAGTTCAGGAAGGACATTATATATTTATCACAGGGAAAATTAATCATGATGAAGTCTCAATTCAAAACATGTATGCCACAAAAGCAAGGGCACCCATATTTGTAAAAAAAAAAAAAATTACTAAAGCTTAAATCGCACATCAAACCCCATACACTAGTAGTGGGAGACTTCAACACCCCACTATCACCAGTGGACAGGTCTGCCAGACAGAAACATAACAGGGAAATAAGGGAAGTAACAGACATTACAACTCAAATGGACTTAATAGATATCTACAGAATAGTCCACCCTAACACAAAAGAATATACCTTCTTCTTAGCACCCAATGGAACCTTCTCTAAAATTAACCACGTGCTTGGTCACAAAGCAAATCTCAACAGATACAAAAAAAATGGAATAACCTCCTGTATCTATCAGGCAATCATTGTTTAAAGTTAGATTTCAACAACAACAAAAATTACAGATAACCTAAAATCTCATGGAAACTGCATAATGCCCCACTGCATCACCAATGGGTCAAGGGAAAAATAAAAAAATTAAAGATTTCCTAGAATTCAATGAAAACAAATGTACAATATACCCAAAATTATGGGACATTATGAAAAGAGTACTAAGAGAAAAATTCATAGCACTAAGTGCCCACATAAAGAAGATGGAGAAATCTCACACTAGTAACTTAAAAGCACACCTCAAAGCTCTAGAACCAAAAGAAATGTGGACTAATGGAACCCAATTGAAGACCATGACATTAATCCACACACCTATGAACATCTGATTTTTGACAAAGAATCCAAAACTGTACCATGGAAAAAAGAAAGCATCTTTTTTTGTAGAAGATTACAAATAAATCTATATCTGTCACCATCACAAAACTCAGGTCCAAGTAGATCAAATACCTCAATATTAATTCAATTCACTGAACCTGATAGAAGAAAAAGTAAGAAGTAGTCTTGAAAGCATTGGCACAGGAGACCACTCACTAAATATACACCAGTAGCACAGACACTGGGAGGAACAATTATTAAATGGGACCTCCTGAAACTGAGAAGCTTTGTAGGGCAAAGGACAGGGTCAATAAGACAAAAACAACAGCCTACAGAATGGGAAAATATCTCCACTAACCCCACATCTGAAAGAGGGCTGATTTCCAAAATATATAAAGAATTCAAGAAACTAAACACCAAAATACTAAACCATTGAATTAAAAAATTGACTACAGAGATAAACAGAATTCTCAACAGAAGAATCTCAAATGGCTGAAAGACATTTAAGGAATTGCTCAACATCCATAGTCATCAGGGAAATGCAAATCAAAATGACTCTAAGATACAACCTTACACCTGTCAGAATGGCTGTGATAAAAAACACTGATAAAAGCTTATGTTGGAGAGGATTGGAGCAGGGGAAACACTCCTACACTATCTTCTGGGAGCACAAAGTTGTACAGCCTCTGGTGCATGAGCAGGCTTTTTGGAGTCCAGTTCCTAAGGTGTGACACCTTGTACAGCCTTGGTGCAGAGGGGAGGGCCTTGGACTTGCCTTACTGAATGTACCAAGCTCTGCTGACTCCCCATGGGAGACCTTGACTTGGAGGAGGTGGGAATAAGGGGTGCATTTCAGGGGGCCTGGGGGCCAGGAAGAGAGAGGAGGGGTGATCTGTGGTTGGTATGTAAATTGAATATAAAATTTTTAATTAATAAAAAAGAGTTAATAATACATTGCTTGGGACTTGGCAATATGCCCAGGCTTGCTTGAAGATTTTGTTTTGGTTTGGCATACTTGAAGCAACCAGAGCTACAAGCCTGAGAACAGGTTGTCATATGCCTCTAGATTACTAAACATTGGGTTATTGGGTTATGAGTAAAAATGGTTATAAAAGATAACTGTTTATCAATGATGTCAAAATTTGAGGGAAAATGTTTGGAAATGAAAAATCTATTCTGTCATTGCTTTTTAATGGTAACTAAAAGATGAGCAAAAGGAAGTAAAACACATGTCCAAAAACAAAAATGATATGATCTATGTTTTGGGACATCATGAATGTATCACTGCTTACTAAATTCTGTATAAATAAAATAGCACAAGCCTGAAAAAAATTAAGTACTAAAGAAGATGTAATCCTATATAAGACAATAGAAGAAAAATTTCAAGTAAAGAGTTTAACCACAACCAAGAAAGCACAAGAAATAAACAATCACAGAATAGCAAATCAAAAAGGGGACCAAGTATTAACAGAACAATAAAATAAGGGGAATCAACAAATACTGTCTACTGATAACTCTCAACATGTGTAGTCACAACCTCCAACACCACCAAAAGCAACAAAGAGACAGAATGCACTCTAACTAGATACATCTTTCTGGTGGATCCAAGAACCAGACCTTAGTATGCAGGATAGGCATCACATCCACATAAAAGGATACAAAAAGACATCCAAGCAAATGGGTGCTAAGGGCCATGACAGTAAACAGCGGGTGACAACTAGTGTTTGACACATAGACCCTCCAGACATCTAACTCCCTGATGGGTAGCCCCACCTGGCAAAGCCATAGGGTCACTGTCTATGGAACCCATTTTTTTCTGTCGGTAACTTTGTCTTTGCCACTTGCTATGCCTCCCTAATAAGACAGCTGTGGGGTGTTTTCCACAGCCCTTTGGTAGTGTGTTTTACATCTCTGGGCACACATTTAGCTGTGAATTTCTGTTTAAACTGTATAATTCTGATGAACAGAAATATTACCAGAATGTTCTTCTTTATTGACACAGGAAAGTAGCAGTATTTTCAGTCTCAAAGACAGCCTTTTACACATTTTGCAAAGACCTTAGAACAAGCCCTAGATAGACTAAACTGCCCCTACAGAATATAGACAAAGACTAATTCCCAGATATTATTTATTGCTAAATCAAGGCCAGGCTGTTTACATCAAGATATAGTCCTTGCAGTAGCTCCCTTTCTGCATGTACCCTGACTGCTCAAGGTTCAGCCAATTGTCTAATGTCTAGAACTTCTCATCAACTTAGAGCTACATACATAGGTCAATGTGACATTACTAGCCTAAGAGAAACTGTGTGACTTTTCTTGTGTTTTGAGAATGGGTAAGGCCTTGAAAATGTAACTTATAATTGTACAGAGCTTGACTGTAAGGCAGTAGTAGGGGCATTGTAGAGATAGACAGCTATGTAGAGCTATGTGAGTGCTGCTGTAGAATGTGAGTAAAGTGTGTGTGTATGTCTGTACTGAGAGATGATGATGATGATGAGGAGGAGGAGGAGGAGGAGGAAGGAGGAGGAGGAGAAGGAGAAGAGAAGGAGGAGGAGGAGGAGAAGAAGAAGAAGAAGAAGAAGAAGCATGAGAGAAGTGTGAGGGATTGAGTGGGTGAAAGAGTGGGTGAGTAAAGAGTGAGTGAATAATCTAGAAGTGTGTGAGTGAGAGAGAGAGAGAGAGAGAGAGAGAGAGAGAGAGAGAGCAGTGAGAAAGCATTGTTGCTATGTAGAGTAGCTATGCCTAGGAACTGTGTAAAGTGCTGTATAATGAGAGAGCTCTGTAAATTATGTTTAGCTGTGTCTGTGTGGGGATTTGTAACTGTGTGAAAGCAAAGAAGATGAAACAATAAAAAAAGACATAGAAGAGAAATGTATGTAAAAGATAGATGTGTAGACATGTGAAAACAGATGTAACTGTGTATAGAGATGTGTGGCCATATGTTTGTAAAGAAGACATGTAGCTGTATGTATAGAATATAGCAATGTGGAGATATGTAGCTGTGTGGACGCAGAAAGAGTCAGAGACCATTCTTAAGATGAAGTAAAAGAGAAAGTTAACATAAAAATTTTAATATAATCCACTTATGAGTGAGTATACACCATGTTTGTCCTTCTGAGTCTGGGTTACCTCACTCAGGATGATATTTTCTAGTTCTATCCATTTGCCTGCAAATCTCATGTCATTGTTTTTCTCTACTGAGTAGTACTCCATTGTGCATATATACCACATTATCTTTATCCATTCTTCAGTTGAAGGGCATCTAGGTTGTTTCCAGGTTCTGGTTATTACAAATAATGCTGCTATGAACATAGTTGAGCAAGTGCCCTTGTGGTATGATTGAGCATTCCTTGGGTATATGCCCAAGAGTGGTATAGCTGGGTCTTGAGGGAGATTGATTTCCAATTTTCTGAGAAAGTGCCATACTAATTTCCAAAGTGGCTGTACCAGTTTGCATTCCCACCAACAGTATAGGAGTGGTCCCCTTGCTCCACATTCTCTCCAACATGAGCTATCTTCAGTGTTTTTTTTATCATAGCCATTCTGACAGGTGTAAGATGGTATCTCAGAGTCGTATGTACTCACTCATAAGTGGATACTAGATGTAAAGCAAAAAATAACCAGACTGCAACTTACAGCTCTAGGGAGACTAGCTAGTAAAGAGGACCCTAGGAAAGAAACAGGGATCGCCCAGCGATAGAGAAATGGATGAGATCCACGTGAACACACTGGGGATGGGGGTGGGGGGTAATGGAGGGCAAGTGTTGAGGCAAAGAGAGCTTAGGGGAGTGGGAGGGCCTAGCTGGATCAGGAACAGAGTGGAAGAACAAGGAAAGAGATACCATGATAAATGAAGACACCATGAGAATAGGAAGAAGCAGAGTGCTAGAGAAGTCCCCAGGAATCCAAGAAGATGACTCCACTATAGACTACTGGCAATGGTCGAGAGGGTGCCTGAGCTGACCTACTCTGGTGATCGGATGGCTGAATACTCTAACTGTCATGATAGAACCCTCATCCAGTGACTGATGGAAGCAGATGCAGAGATCCACAGCCAAGCCCCAAGTGGAGCTCCAGGAGTCCAATTGACTAGAGAGAGGAGGAATCATATGAGCAAGAGATATCAAGACCATGATTGGAAAAATACAGAGACAACTAGCCAAACTAGTGGAAACACATGAACTGTGAACCAATAGCTGAGGAAACCCCATGGAACTGGATGCCCTCTGGATAAATGAGACAGTTGTTTAGCTTGAACTGTTTAGGGGGCCCTCAGGCAGTGAGACCGGGACCTGTCCTTAGTGCATGAGCTAGCTTTTTGGAACCTAGTGCCTATGCTGAGACACTTTACTCAGCCTTGGTGCAGGGAGGAGGGGATTGGACCTGCCTCAACTGAATGTACCAGGCTCTACTGACTGCCTAGGAGAGACCTTGTCTTAAAGGAGGTGGGAATTGGGGGTAGAGTGGAAGGCTGCGGGTGGGAGGAGGGAGGACAGGGGAATCCATGGTTGATATGTAAAACAAATAGAAAAATCTCCTAATAAAAAGAAAAAAAATAAAAACCACCTCAATTCAAAAAAAATTAAATAAAATGCATGAAAACTTAGATTTCATAGTAAAACCCAAAATAGTAAATAAATTAAAAACAAGAAAGACAGAAAAGGAAGAAAAAAAAGAAAAGGAAAAGGGAAAATAGAGAAACAAAAAGTGAGGCATTTTTACTTTTCACAAATTTAAATGATGATCTGAAGGAAAGACTATTTTACACCCAAAATCCCCATATGCAGGGAAATCAAACTTCTAAACTATAAAAGCAGCAGAATTGAAAGGGAAAAATCTTCCAAGAACCAAAGTAAAGTACTTGTTTACCAACTTAATTGAATGTCCTTGCTTCTGGGAGAAAACAAGCTAAATTGCAATTGTTTCTATGCAAAATTAGAGGAAAACCAGCATGAACTAGAAGAAGGCAGGTCTGTGAATGTCCCTGATTCCACTTAAGTGAACCCTGACTGTATAATGACAATATAATGTTGGCTTTCAAAATTCATTGAAATAGAATCAAATTATTCTACAATAAATCATGAAGAACAGATGAAATTGGAGCAATGCAAGATCCTGTATTTTTACAAGGCTTGACATACCCACCTGCATTAAACTTCCTTATCTTGAAACCATGTTCAGAAATTTCTAATATATATGCTAAAATACTAATAAGAGAGAAAGTCATGATGAGATAAATCCAAACATGACAGGAAGTGAGTCAGCCTCAAGGAAGGAAAACAATGTAACCAGAGCCATATAGCAATTAAATAAAGTGTGAATGAACTAACATTTATTATTAAAGAAGAAATAATGGCTGACAGAGAAAGTTAAGCAACAATGTGCCATTTATAAAACACTAGTATACAGCCAGTAAGAGGGCTCATGGGGGACCTTAGTTAGATGCCTGGGACCCATATGGTTGGAGGAGGAGAAAAATCCTTCAATCTCCACACTCCTGCTGTCCGAAACACAAATGAATAAATAAATGTTTAAATGTAGTTTCAAATTTAAACAAAGTTTGTTATTTTTGTTTGTTTGTTTTTTTATGCCAAATGCCATTTATTGAAGGAGGGAGGAGGTACTAAATACAGGCTTACAGCACAATGGGAGAACCCCGGAGGGCAGAAGTTTGCTACTGATGTTTTACAATCTTGCATCTAAGCTGTTATTGCCCATTATGCAGGATACACAGACAAGGAACTTCCCTTAAGCATTTAGGAGGGTGGAATTAGCATAGGGAGGATATCAAGGTCAAGGTCAGCAAGCAAGGCAACAGTTACCCAAAACGGGGGCCAGGACCCTACAGGTCCCCCTTTTACTAAAAAATGAGCTTCTGACTTAGGTTGTATGGCACGTCAGCAGGTCACCTTACCCGTCATGGAGATGCCTGCCCAGGCTACACAGGTGCTCTGTCTTAGGTTGGTGAGTGCCCCCCAGGCATTACCCATCTCTGAATACTCACTATCATACAGGCTCATGTTTGTTTTTATTTTATGTAATGATGTGTTGATTGCTGCTGGTGTTTTGATTGTCTTTGCATGTGCACCAGGTGCCTGCAGTTCCCATTATGGCCAGAAGAGGACACCAGATTGCCTGAAACTTGCTATGCATGGTTTTGAGCCACAATGTGGGAAGAAAAAGCTCACTCTGAAATTTCATGTACTCAATTATATGTCATGGTCTCAAAAATATGATAAAATGTTGATCTTCTAAGATACATTTATTAATAGATATTCATATACATTTTCAAACAACCAGTATAATTGTCAATATAACTGGAAATTTAATATTAATTGAACTAATTAATAGGATATAGAATGATTCAAATAATAAATTTAAATTATATTATTTTCTGGCAACAAAGCAAGATACTAGAAATTAAGAGAAAGTGTAATGGTTAAGCTGTATTTGGTTCATATGTTATGATTATAGGTGAAACACAGAACAAACAAAAATAAGTTTAGAAAGCACCTATTTATTAATAGTGAAAACCTACATATCATCTTAGCTACATATATAAGAAAATAGAGCAAGTGAGATGGCCTACACCTTTAATCCCAGCATTCACAAAGCAGAGGTGGTACATATCTATAAGTTCCATACCAGAGAGCTTTACAGAGTGAGACTCTGTCTTAAAATTAAAACCCAAACAAAAAAGTGAAACAGAACAAGATGAGGGGAAACACTAAGGTAAAAACATTTATATTGATAAATAATGAGAAATAGCTATTATAAACATATATTACATATATTACAATATATTAAATAATATACATTATAATCTGTGTTATATGGGTAAATTGGTATTACAAAAAGCTGTCTTTGTACAGAACTTGTACAAATATTTTTTTCCTCAAAAGGTTACAAAGTGGATAAATCTAAAATGAGATCAAAATGACAATGAGGAGAAAAGGATTGGCAAAAGGAGAGAAGGAAAAGAGAAAGAAAAGAAAATAAATACAATAAATCAGTGTCAAGTATGACAGTGAAACAGGGCTCCACTTTATACAGAATTAAAATCATAAGAAAATTCTATTATATTCACAAAATGTATGAATTATTAGAATAATATTATGTAAGCACACTGACACTAAAAAGATAGAAAATTGAACAATGCCATGTAATAATAAATATTACTAATTTATTATTTTCATATATTATTTTTCAAGCTCACAAGTTGTTTAGTGAGACCAAGAAAGATTGCAATTATGGCCATTGTGGAGACCATCTCAACAACAAAATATCTGAGGAAAAGAGTAGCCAGCCAAATATAGCAAAATACAAAAACACAGTAAGAAAATGTCATGTTGACTGTACCAGTTATCTTTAACAATGAATTTGACACAATCTAGTCACCTGAGAAGGGAGTCAAGGCTGAGGGAGTACCCAGATTTGATTGGCCCTTCGGTATGTCTTTGAGGTACTCATGATTGCTAACTGGTGTAGGAGGGGTCAGCCATTGTGGGTGTCACTACCCTTAGGCCAGTGATCCTATCTGTATAAGAAAGCTAAGGAAGTATAAATCTGCAAGCAAGTCAGTGAGAAGCATTCCTCCAAGGAGGATAGAGCAAGAGAAATTACCCAGGGCTTTGGAATATCCCAGAAGATTTTGTATGGATCTCAGATACTGGACATTGTGTTACTTACAGTGCTGGACTTTGCTTTGATAGGACTGGGATTTTTCCTGGTTATTCCTTCTTGTACGAATAAAGTGTTCAAATTAATTTCAACTTTTCTTTTCAATACAGAGAGATAGTAAAATGGCGCTGGTGGGTGGTGCTGGTTACTAGTGGAATGTTCACAGGCCACAGCCATGACTATGAGAGTTAGAAAGAGCTTTATTAGAAAGAAGCCAGGCCTGGAGAGAAAGGAAGATGGTGGGAGCAGAGAGAGAGCACAGAGAGGAAACACAGAAAGAGAGTGTGGGGATCTGTGTCTGACTTGTTAAGACAGGGATTGCATGACCACACTGTGGGTACATAGTTGCCCACGACAACTGACGATGTAAGATGCCGGAACCCAGAAGAGTGAGGGCAGGATCCTAACATTCTACCCTTTTTGCTTATTATAAAAAAGCAAGTGAATAGGAATAGGGGCATCATTTCTCCCAGAAAAACTGCTTCCAACTGACTTGGTGGGCATCGGTTGGCTCTTGGAGGGAATAGGGAGGGGAGCTTCTGAAGTAGATAGGCATCTTGGGATGGTGGGTTAGGCTGTCCTGCTGCCCTGTGGCTGTCCATCCCTCTTGGCTTGGCACCCTGGCTGCTTTTGTGTCTGACAGGATGCTGGTGAGACAGGAAAAGCCTGAGGTAGATCTGCTCTATCCAGATGGATTAAAGCTGGTTTCTGGAGCTTGGGAGAAATTTTGAACACATTAAGAAGCAGCCATGAGAAAATAAGTGACCATGGCAGCGTTTAGTACTCTGCTTGTACCGGTTAGTGTTAATGAGAGAGACAGAGAGATTGGAACATGTTTTAAAGTCTGTTTTTGTAGAACCCAGATGCTTTTGAGTCTGGGCTTGTAAGTATCTTTTAGCTGTTACAGTTTCTTACTTGATGATCTCTGGGCTCCAGTCTGTGGTGGTCCTGTACCATTAGCTGAACAGTGAGTTAGAAGAGGGACCTGTGAAGAGAAAAGCTTGTGGTGCATGAAAACTTATTTCTTTGGAATTAGAGACAAGGCAGAGATCAGGGCCCTGTCTAAGTGCATGAGAAGAAGCTCTCATGACAGGTCTGGAGTGAGGCACATGGAGGGAGCAATGAAATGAAAGCTCCTATCTTAGCTGGAAAACCTTTTCCCATTAACCCTGAAAGTGCAATTAAATCTGGTGGGGTGGGTGAGTAAGGCTGTCCTCCCTACCCTGACAATAGGGAAACGAGGAGGGGTGAGACCCCAAAACTCCCAGAGTGGCTCTGGTGTCCAGAAGGAAAGAAATGGATCGCTTCCATGCTGTGTTCTGGGTTCTCTGCAAGCCTGTGGCCAAGCCTAGGTCTGCTGGAGGTCTTAGCTTGATGTTCTCATGCCATCTTGGTGCCTGGGGGCAATCAGCTGACTGGTTGTCTTTCTAGGCGGTACTTTGAACAAGGCTCAACTGATGGCCTGGCCGGACCCTCACTAGTCCGTGTGGCCTTTTTTTCCACTCTTAGAACAGGGACCCAATGGCTTTCGGGAGGCAGAGTGTGAGCACTTGGCAATTTTGTTCTCAGGCTTTTTATCTCTTCTCTGGTATGCCTTGAATACCACAGATGAAACTTTTGCCTGTGGGGTCAGGAGCCTTGCTCTCCAGATGCTTAGTTTTTGTCCTGTGTCGAGGAGGTCTGGGGAAACAGATGGATTTTACTCCTTGTCTTTTTTTTTTTTTGTTGTTGTTGTTGTTGTTGTTGTTGTTGTTTTTGATGACTGCTGGCTTGAGGACAGCTTTTGGAAGATCTGCCAGGAGGAAGGCTATAAACTGATCTCTGGCTTAACAGCCATCCTGATTACTGTAAACTTATTTTCATGTATCCTAGCCTGCTTCCAGACCTATCTGTGCCTCTCCTGGCAGCTTGAGAATGAGTAGGAGGAGTTAAGGTGAGTCAGGGTGAGAGTCAGCAGAAGCAGCCCACACAACACTGGAGAGCCCGCCCACTCATTCAGGAGTTAAGGTGAGGTGGGTTAAAGCCTGCCTACTGTAGGAAAGTGGAAAGCAGAAGTCAAATAGACAAAAGTGGTTACACATGGTAGGGGGCCATAGAGGAAGGAAAAAGGGTTCAAAACTTTAGTAGGAAGCTTGGGGATAAAGTAACTCTTTTCATTTGCCTGTTCACTGGCAGAAGCTCCCGCGAAGCTGTTATGTGGCCAAATTTACTGGTATCTACCAAATTTACTGGTATCTGCCCCTATGTCCCATGGCTGCAGCTGAGAAAGAAAAATAAAAAATTAAAAGAACAAACTGGGATCCTAGGCTCCTATGTCAAGTGTCCCTGAGGCAAGGAGAAGGATCTATAAATCAGCACAGGTTACCCAAACAGTTGCCACAGTATGAGTAAGGGCTGGGAGTGTACACAGCACATGGACTCCTCGGGAGTCTGACAAGTACTGACCCTTTTGTCAAGGGAGAGAATGTGTCCTTGCCAGCACAACCCGAGGACTCCCTTGGAAGGTCTGATTGCGAGTAATATACTTCAGGCTGCAGAGCCGTGGGAAACAGGACTCACCAATTGGACGTGTGGTGGAGACACAGCGGTGGTGGGTGTGGTGTGCAGGTGGTGTGTGGGTCCAGTGGCTGGGAAAATGGAAAAAGCCAATCTGGCAGTCTCCAGGCAGTCACAGGTCCTCAGTTAGGCTTCTGACATTCAGCCATAGATGCTGAGTGAACAGAATTTCCTATCCAAGTTCATGATAGTAAAACGACACTGTTGGATGGTGCTGGTTACCGGCAGGCCCGTGACTACCGGAGTTAGAAAGAGCTTTATTAGAAAAAAGCCAGGTGTGGAGAGAAAGGACGATGGTGGTTGCAGAGAGAGAGAGAGAATGCAAAGAGGAAACAAAGAAAGAGAGTGTTGGGGTCCGCGTCCAGCTTTTTAAGGTGGGGAGGCATAACCACATGGCAGGTGTGTAGTCGCCCATGCCCACTGAGGATGTAAGATGCCAGAACCCAGAAGAGTAAGGGCAGGATCCTAACACAGAGTTTCTCTGTAGCTTTGGAGCCCATCCTGAAACTTGCTCTTTAGACCAGGCTGGCCTTGAAGTCACAGAGAGCCACCTGTCTCTGCTTCATGGTGCTGGGATTAAGGGCATGCACTGCACTACCTGACTATTTTCAACTTTTAAAGGAGTCCACAGTGGAGAGACTTTGAACTTTTATAAGTGATTTGGGATTTTTATGG
Organism: Peromyscus attwateri; assembly: GCA_902168425.1. NCBI lineage: Eukaryota > Metazoa > Chordata > Mammalia > Rodentia > Cricetidae > Peromyscus > Peromyscus attwateri. Next base: position 15,986 of record CABHPP010109113.1, read on the forward strand.
AATCTGGATATTTCAAAGATACTGAACTTTTAATGTGCTTGAATTTGTAAAGACTGTTGGACTTTTAAAGTTAGTAAAGTGATATTCTATTATTATTAACGTGCCATCTTGGGGATAAATGAGAAAAGAATTATTCTAATTGAAAGCAATGTTTTTTTTTTTTGTGTCAAGTTGAAAGGGGCCAGTGGTCCTGGCTAGTTTTCTGTCAACTTGACACAAGCTACCATGGTTCATCACAGCATTAGTAACCACAACTAAGACACATTCCTAGCATCCATGTAAAAACCCAGGCACAGCCACAGCCTATCATCTCACCAATGTCGGAGAGAAACAATAATATTGATGAGGCTTGCGAAATATCAGCCTGGCTCCAAGATCAGTAAGAGACCTGTCTCAAGAAAATATGGTTGAACATGATATAACAGGTGCCACTCATCCACAGCTAGCCTCTGGACTTAAGTGCAGGGACACATCACCTGCACACATACATGTGCATAATCCACCCTTATATGCTGCACAGAGAGAGAGAGAAAGACAGAGAGAGAGAGAGAGACAGAGAGAGAGAGACAGAGAGAGACAGAGAGACAGAGAGACAGAGACAGAGAAGTGGGAACTACTTTGACACATGATGGTTCATCAGGGAGAATCTGGGCTCCTTCCTTGAAAACCGTATTTCCTCAAGTATGTATTTACCCAGTCCCACCCAGCTGTATGACCTGCTCAGTGGACTGTCTGTCACATTATGGCATATGGAAATTTATTCATCATCTGAAGCTGCTTTTTACCCTTGAAATAATGAAAGAACTTCTATAGACAGTTTGACCTGTTCAAACCACGACAGTAGAAAGTTCACCAAAGTCCAACAGAAATGATGGTAAAGCGAGGTATAGTGCTGTCGACAGTTAAGGGAGATAATGCAGAAGCTAATGAATGAATAGGAAATATTCATAGGAATACCTGCAGAGAGATGGTGGAAGTTTTGCAGGAGAGCATGCTGAAGACAGGGCCACATCCAAAGTCAGCTGGGCACGGAGAAAGTAAAAGGAAGTAAATGAATACTTGAAAGTCAGTATCTCATTGCATATCTTACAAATACTGGCTGTGTTCTTAACATTGGACTTGTAATAAGTTAACATTACATAGTTAAGGGAGATAGTGTGGTTCCGAAGATCTTGTGCATATGTTACTAGACTTTTGTCCTTTGATGCATTAGGATTTAATTCTCAAAATGACACTGCTGTTTCACAGATATACACCTCCCTTTTTATTAACTTATTGCAGCACTTTAGGTCAGAAGAGTGAACCTCTAAGTTTCCATCAACTGAGAAATGCATAAAGAAAAATGTGATATACATTTATAGTAAAATACCATGTAGACAGATAACCACTGGAACCTGTGAATGGGACTGGCTCAGTCACAGTAGAATTTACCATGAATTAAAGTTTGAGTCATGTGTGTGTGTGTATTATACATATTAGTGATTAACTCCAAGTCACCAGTAAAACATTGGTGTTGCAATAAGGAAACAAATACAAACACCCCTTTGGAGTCACTTAATCAAGTCCAGATTTGAATTCTCTACTTCATGCTCCCTGTGTCTTCTGTTCTCTGTTAGTCTGTTGTAGGAATCTGAAGCTGTGCCTGCCTGAAGGCTGTCTTGTGAATCTGTCCTTGCGTCTCTGTGTGTCTGTCCCTATATGTGTGTGTCTGTCTAAGAGCTGTGTGTTTGTTTTTGTTTTGTGTATACCTGCTGTGGGACTGTGTTCTTGTCTGTCCTTAACAATGAGCTACTCTCTGTATTTATTGAACAGCATAGGAAATCATCACATGACGAAGGAGTGGGATACTTCACAGAAATATTGAACAGAGTTTTATGAAGGACTAAGTCACTGGCTCCAACTGATCCTTACTGACAACACTCTTTATCAACCAATAACCATAAATTGTTGCTTTTAAACTTTATTGTAGATTTTAGGAAATTGTTTTCAACTTCTATATTTGCTGCTTTTGACAAATGATACAGACGCATTGCTTTGGGGTCAGGGCTATGGAATAGTACATAACTTTACACTTCAGCTATGAAATAGCCTGAATTATAAAATTTGTTTACTTGGGAAATCCAAGGTAAGTAAGGTTGATTGTTGCATTATTCTCTTGAAGGCAGGTTCAACAACAAGAGAATACACAGTAGGATGGCAGTCTTAAGTGATCTTTGGGTGTATTGTTAATTCTTTCTGTGATGTCCAGCAAACATCCCAGTCTCTTAAGATATAAGATATATTTTTATTATACTACATTAGCACAGAATTGGATTCTCCAAAGATGACATTTTAAAAAGTCACTCACAGTGGCTCATAGTTTCAATCCCTCTGCTGGGGATGAGAGACAGAAAGATCTCTAGGGCTTTACTTCAAGCAGTCTTGCCTTCTTGGTAAATTACAGGCCAATGAAAGACCCTTTCTAAAACTATGACAAAATACACTACCCCTGAGGAATGACAGATGAGACTGTTGTGGCCTCCACATACAATTAAGCATATATAGAAGACCACTGCCACATACATATGCACTTTTAAATAAGTGAACATGTGAACTCACACACACAAACACTAGTACACTATCATTTACACCAACATGGAAAAGTCTGGAGATTGTTAAATTAAGTGAAAAAAGAAGGTGCAAAGATTAAGAACCATGAGATTTATATAAGAAGTAGTTAAAAAGCTCACCTCAACACCTCTAAGAATTTGAGAGTGAAGTGGTAGTTGTCAGTCTGGAAATGGTAAAGAAGAGGGAGATCTGGGTATGTTTTTCAATGAGAATTTAGCCACAGTGGTAGCCAGTGCCTCTGATGTGTTACTGCACAGTAGGGTACTATAGACAACATCCATGAACTGTGTATTTCAGAGAACTAGAAGAAACAACTCAGACAAATTTTACCACAAAGATAATAAATATTGAGGTCATAGGTATGTACAGCCAGATTTAAACATCCCACTGGTGTCTTGTACTGAATTGTTATGTGGTCTCCAACCACTATGTAATGTACAGCTTTTATGTTTTTATATATTGTGTAAATTAAATTTAAATTAAAAAGTATCATATTTTGAGTATTCATATTTTATACATGTTAAAGCCAAGTTTGAGATATTGTTGATATTGTCAAGATTATGAAATTTAATACATAGCAGAAAATCTGTTTTCATACATCCAATTGATAAACTCAAAATGAAAGAAAGCATGCTTACAAGAGTGGGGGAGCATGCCCACATGACCATGACAACTACTTTGCAAGTGATCCCAGTTATTTACTATCTGCATTTATGATAATGGGGCCACTGGCCTTGGCTGTCTTTTACCCAGGGCTATTAAGAAGAATAATTAAATGGTGTCTATAAAACTCCTTGAGCTCTTTGGAGAGATTTTATACAAATCTCAGGCAGCATTATTCAAATGAAATTGCAACTCAATGTGGATTAAAGTCATTTTAACAAACTGTATCTTTGCTATCTAAATCATCAGAAAAAAAATGAAAGTAAAGTGCTGTCTTATTTTTTTCCTCAAATCCCATCCTAATTATATAACACTGTGAGAAAGGCAAGGGAGCCTCACCCCTGAGCATTCAATTCTTTAACCAGCTTGAATTCTAGCACCTGCCTGGAAATCAAAGATCTGGGAAATTAAAGAGATAAATTGTTATATGATATTTTGTTTGTGTTCTGACAAATAAAGCTTGCCTGGAAATCAAAGGGCGGAGCTAGCCACTGGTTAACTATAGAGACCAGGCAGTTGTTGCACTCACCTCTAATCCCAGCACTTGGGAGGAGGAAGGAGGAAGATTAGAGTTTCAAGACCACCCTGGGCTACAAGAGATTGATCCAGTCTAAAAGAGAAATAGATCTGGGCAGTGGTGGTGAACACCTTTCAGTACTAGGGAGATGGCGACAGGAATATCAGGTTGGTGGGAAGAGGATATCAAGCCCATCCAATCTGAGGATTCCTAGAGACTGGATCCTCCCAATTTTGTCTGAGGATTTGTAGAGGTAAGAAGTCTAGAAGTGGTTGCTGCTCTTCTCTGATCTTTCAGCTTTCACTCTAATTATCTGACTCTGAGTTTTTATTATTAAGACTAATTACATTCATGCTTCAATAAACTAATTGAGACTGGTGAGTATCAGAAGCTCTCTCTACCCACCTTCCCTCCTGCTCTCTCTGAAACTGGCTTCTACCTCTAAATTTCCCATCAAAGTCTTTGTATCCACCTTGAGCATCTCTATGTTTTTTTCCACAAGTGTGAGTTCTCTTGTTCCAAGGACAAATATTTTTTTCACAAGACAAAGAATGGGGCCTGAGATCAAAGATACAGGGTCTTGTGGTCATTTTCTTCTGTGTGAGGCTCAACTTTCAACACAACACACTCTCATTGCAGTCATAGAATGGAAGTTAGTTCATCAGGCAAGCCTGTACCCTGCAACTCCAGAACTCAGTACTGGTAGAGCAGAGCAAAGAGTAGTCAATTCATTTAAATTTGTTGAGTTCCAGGTTTGTGAAGACCTTGTTTCAAACAAGTTAGGTGGAAAAGAAACTGAGGCAAGCACCTAACTTCAAATTCAATGCACACCAGTACACATGTATATGTGTGCATCCACATCCACACAGTAACATGTGTACACACACATGGATATTTATAAACATAAATAAACACACATAATAAATGCTAGCAATCTGTACACAGATTATTCAAAATTTCTGAAATATTTTTATCACTTCAGGAATTACTGTGGCCTGGTGTTTCTTTATAAGGTCACTAACAGCAACAAATATACACCTACTTTCTGTCCTAAGAACTGTTTGTTTTCCACCCACAACCTTGAACTTGAATGTGTGTGTGTGTGAAAGGGGGGGGAAAGACTGTATATACCTCTATTACACATTGATTGAAAGACCCAGAAATCCTGATTTTTTTTTTACCTTAACACAAAATGTTTAATAAAATAAGACATAAGCAAATATGATATCCACATGTATCTTGGCCTTGCAGAGTACTGTCCAAGGCTTAGTGATTTATGTTCACTTGCAAATTTCAACATATTGTGGGATGCCATTGTAATAAATGAGGAAGGGGAGATCAAGTCAGAAAGAGTACTCAATGATGGGAAAATACCATTAAGCTTATAGTCAGGTGCTTAACATGTTTTTCCCATCTCATAGAGCATTTTACATCACTATTCATGGCATTAGGTAACACTACAGAGATTAGTGTCTTACACACTGAACAGGTGAATACTCATTCACTCATTGGTTTTCTGTTTTTCTGTATTGCAATTAGCCTTCAGTAAAATTCATTCAGTAAACAAAACTAGTTTTGACTCCAAAATTTATTTCAAAGTATTTGTTATATTATGCAAGTAATGTTATCAAACATTATGAAGCCATACTTGTCTTTACATCATTGTCTGGACACATAAGGCTGGACATTAGAGGAATTGGTTTCTAAAACTGCCTTGCATTATATACAGGAGTAGATATCTACAAAGTGACTACACTCTGATTTATCTTTAAGCTAATTTGAAATGTAAAAAAAATTGTAAAATGACTTTGTGATTGCAAAAAATGCAGAGGATGCGTAGAAATAAATTGCATGTCTGTTAAATTTCAATTACTGGTAATTAACTTTCTATTTTTATTTGGTGTTTACTTTGAAGTATAACCAAGGCATCAAAAATAATATGATCAGGATGGAGACATGGTTCAAAGGGTTAAGTGCTTGCTCTGCAAAAATGAAGACATGAATTTAAGTCTTTAGGTCCCATGTAAAATCCAGGCATGACTTCATATGTATGTCTGTAACCCTAACCCTAATGGGAGGAGGGAGCCAGACAGGGGAATCCAGGTGCACATGGACCAGAACAGTCTCCATGAGATAATGAGCATCAGGTCTTGTCTTAGTAAAATAATGCAGAGAAGTGACTGGAGAGAAGGTATCCCAGCATCAACTTCTGCCCTTGGCAACACAAATCCGCAAGCATATGCCCATGCACATGGACATGCATGCATGTGCACATGCACACGCGCGCGCGCGCGCGCGCGCGCACACACACACACACACACACACACACACACACACACACTGCTAATTATAATAATCATGTGACAAACAACTTAATATAATGCCTCAACTTTACGTGGTCAATATTGCCAACTTAGCTGTGAAAGCTGACTCATCTCTCTGTTATTCTTCTTTCTAAGGACCTTCATATTTTTGGATTTGATTTTATTAAGTATATGTTTTATTATAAGCATAATTATGTACAATTTAGTGCCTCAGAGATGGCTCAGTAGATATGATCAGGACACTTACTGTTCTTGCAGAGGAGCAATTTCAGATCCCAGCAACCAAATCAAGTGGCTCAAAACCAGCTGTCGCTCAAGTTCCAGTGAAACTAAATCCTCTTCTGGCTTCTGTGGACACCTGCTCTTGCATGCATAAATCCACACATATACATATAACTAAAAACAAGCATAAAATAATTTTAAAATAGGCATATGTACATGTAGATTTATAACAATATGCTAAAAGTACACATTGCATATCTTATTTTATGCATTTATCTAAATATTACTTCACTGATATAATTTTATCACTGACTCATTTCAGGGAAAATATTTGTTAATCTCTTCATTTGGTATTTGCTACTCCAGTTTCTTTATTTACTGATGTATACTATTCTAGTGTGTAAACAGACTTGATGGGGGACTGTCTTTCTGTATGCTTCATATATGTGTTGCTATGATTGGTTGATAAATAAAGCTGTTGGCCTATGGCAAGGCAGCTTAGAGAACAGAGAGACAGGAAGAAGGCAGGGAGAGATGTCAGCTGCCACCAAAGCAAAAGCAACATGCCAACAGGCCGATCAAACCATGGAACATGTGGCAAAACATAAATAAATAGAAATGGGTTAATTTACGATGTAAGAGTGAGCTAGCATGAGGCCTTCCATAGATCATACAGTTTGTAATATAAGCCTCTGTGTGTTTAGTTGGGTCCAAGTGGCTGTAAGACTGGGCAGGACACAGGAAAACTCTCAGCTACACAGACTACAACCACTTTGTACATGTCTCTGAGAATGGGGTAAAGTTTGTGTGAATCTATGCATACACACAGAGAAGATTACATATGTGCACATTCATGCTTCTGCAGATGGAGTCAGGTTTGTGCACACGTACACATTCACAGATATGGTTCCACAGGTATACACACATGATTCTGTATGTGTAATCAATCTGTTTGTGTGTGTATACATGCACACAATGTTTCTTTACATGTATAAACATGCCTCTTCAAATGAGGACATGTTGTTCCATACGTACACATGCATGTGCTGCTGTGAAAATGAAAGATTTGTTCTTTACATGCCAGAACTGAGAACATGAGACAGTGTCTCTTTGTGACTGTGTTTATTTTACCTGTCCTCTAATGACTCTTAGCAAATTGTCATTTTTACACTTTGAATGTCACTTTTCTTATAATTCATGCCATGGCTCAAGTGTATCTTGCCAAAGACGATGCAGAATCCCAAACATGTACTTTGGTCTCTGTGGGTGAGGCTATTTTGAAGTAATTAGTATTATGTGGCATAATGACAATGGAATCCTTATAAATATATCTAAACCCTTTATATGAATAAAAGAGACATCAGCAGTCATCCTCTCTGGTCATATGATACCCTCTACTATGTAGATTGATAGAGGGGGGACCCAGCTCAACATGGATGGGTCCATGCTGGACTTGTGGTCCTGAGTTTTATAAGAAAACAGCCTGAAAAAGTCATGATTGACAAGCCAGTAGGCAGCACTCCTCCATGGTCTCTACATCAGCTCTTGCCTCCAGGTTCCTGCCCCATTTGAGTTCCTGCCCTGATCCCTTTCAATGGTGAACTGTAATATGGAAGTGTAAGCCAGATAACACTTTTCTTCTCTGGTCATGGTGTTTCCGGACAACAAAAGCAGCCCTAACTAAAACAACTCATAAAATACATAGTCTATAAATTGAGGAAGCTATGCTTAGACAATTTATATGTGGGGGTCTTATGCAATCATTTGGGGTAGGAGAAACAACTTACCAGTTTAGAATGTGCATCAATCTTGTACCACAGTTTGGGTCCCAGCGCCTGTGTCAGACAGATGACATCCTCCTACAACTCTAGTTCTATGGGATCAGACACTACATTTTGACTCCCTTTTGACCTCTTCAGGCACTTGCATTGATGTGTATACACACACACACACACACACACACACACACACACAAACACACTAATATGTGTATTGCATTTTAAACTGTGTCAACCACTATTTTCTTTCATTTTTTAAGTTTGTTTCTTTTATTGAAAGTAGACTGTTTTCATACAATATATTCTGATTATGATTTCCCCTCCCTCAACTACTGCTAGTTTCTCCCTATCTCCTCTCCTATATAGATCCACCCCCTTTCTTGCTCTCACTAGAAAACAAACAGACATGTAAAAAATAATGATAAAATATAAACACATAAAATAAAAAGAAATAAACTGAAATAAGACAAACCAAACAAACAGAAGAAAAAGATTCAAGAAACATCAAAAGAAATAAATATAGTTGCACAGACGTCCTTGCTCAAATATTCAGGAATCTCATAAAAAAACAAAACCAGAAGCCATAATATATATGCAAAATATAAATAAAAATAATAATAAAAGCAAAAATAAAAATAAAGAGGAATCCCTTACATGACAGTATAAGACAAGGAACCACCAAAGATGACAAAGGAGTTCATTTTCTGTTGGCCACCCACTGCTTTCTGTGCAGTATACCCTTAAGAGTAGGCTGTTTTTCAAATGCCCCTTAGTTTTCACAGTCTTTCCTGGTATTGCCTTCCTTATCCCCCTTTTTCTCCCCCAACACCATTTGATCCATTTTTCCAGTTCCAGTCTTCCTGCCCCCATCCTTTAGTATTCTATTTAATAGATAATATCTTTTTTTTTCTTTCTTTCTTTTTTTTTTGTATTTTTCGAGACAGGGTTTCTCTGTGTAGTTTTGCGCCTTTCCTGGAACTCACTTGGTAGCCCAGGCTGGCCTTGAACTCACAGAGATCCGCCTGCCTCTGCCTCCCGAGTGCTGGGATTAAAGGCGTGCGCCACCACCGCCCGGCCAATAGATAATATCTTTACCTATTATATTTCACCTTCTTGGAGAGATCTGACCCTCCCTAGTACTTTACTCTCTATATAATATCTGTGTTCTATAGATGTAGCTTGCTTGTCTTTGACTGAATAGCTAATATCCTCATATAAGTGAATACATAATATATTTGACTTAGTGCATCTGGGTTAAATCACGCAGGATGATTTTTTTTTTCTAGTTCCATTTGTTTACCTGTGAATATGGTAAGAAAAAAAATGTTTGATATTATAAAAAGCCCTTTTGGAATCAAGATGGCGGCTGCCGCTGGTGGGCTGTGTGTGAGAGCAAAATAGGATGATGAACTGATATGGAAGTAAGAGGAACAGGGCCACAAAGAAAGACGTCAAAAAAGGTATACAGAAAAAGTGAAAGATAAAAGCTCAGAGAAAAAAGATAGAAGGATTAATTTAAGTTAAGAAAAGCTGGCTAGAGCATCAGAGTTTCTCTGCCTTCCTCGGGAATCCACGGTTTGGATCGATCCTTCCTGTGTGGTCTCCCCAGGCCTGCGGGTGAGCGGATCGCCAGGCGCTCAGGTGAGAGGCGCGGTACCAGCGGCGTGGTCCTAGCCAGCACAGGGAAGGAGCTGTGGCTGGGGGCTCCCCAGGTGACCCTTTGGGGCGCGACAGAGCTGGGTGAATGCAAGAAGAGGAGCTACAAGGATCAGGGACACCTGTACCCGCACAGTGGATGTTAATCACCTTGCTGATTGCTTCTCCATTGGGAACTAGTGGAAAGCGCAGCGCCCTGCGAGACCTGAGCTCCTTGACAGGTATCAGTGCAGCTGTGGCTACAGAGGCAATGAGGGAGGACACCACGGTGCTCGCAGGAACCTGAAGGATCGAGGAGCCAGAGAAGGAGGAAGACATCAGGGGCCAGCCACCCAGCTATACAGCAAGCCACGGAGTAAGAGGTGTCTTTGGATCCTGTATTTCAAGAAGCTCTCAAAAGAACTTATTAAGACCACACAACCACCGAACCAGAGCACCAGAATCATAAATATATACCTCACCGACTGAGAACAGGGGTGGTCAGCTTGCCCAGAGAACCAGATTTTTACTTTCTCATTTCCCGGTGCTTGAAGTTTCTCATGTCTGAGGCTTAGAGGTGTAAGCCTGAAGGGTTAGGGTCTCACACCATCTGCACTGAGCAGAGAAAGAGATGAGTAGACGCCAGCAGAAAAATACAGGCAACAACATAAAGGCCTATATGACAACACCAGAACCTACCGACCCTACAATTGTAAGTCCTGAACATACCAAGGCAGAAGAAACAGAAGAAATTAATCCTAACAATGACTTAAAGAAGATGATAGAGGCCCTTAAAGAAGAAATAAAAAATATTCTTAAAGAGGAAATAAAAAATTTCCTCAAAGAGGAAATGAAAATCTCCATTAAAGAGGAAATAAAAAATTCCCTTAAAGAGGAAATGAAAAACTCCATTAAAGAGGGAATAAAAAACTCCCTTAAAGAGGAAATGAAAAACTCCATTAAAGAGGAAATAAAAAATTCCCTTAAAGAGGAAATGAAAAACTCCATTAAAGAGGAAATAAAAAA
>CABHPP010109115.1:0-15278 GCA_902168425.1 Peromyscus attwateri
TGAGCTGCATGATAAAGCATTACACACTTTGAGAGGGAAGACAAATGTTTGCCTGTGGGCTTCCAGTGCAGAAGTGAAATGGAATCAGTTTCAAGACTAAGAGTGACCAGATATTTAGGAAAAGGTCAGTGCTTCCTAGTTCAAAGGCCAAATTTTCAGCTTTTCAAAAAAGAGTTCTCTGGAACATCATGAGCAAACTCCCACCATCTATTAAAAAGCACATTAACCCCTTGTTATGGCCCCCAGGACCTGCCAACAACAGAATGTCAAAACACAGTTTGGTGACATCAGCCTGACTTAGACCCAGAACCACAGCTTGAATCTGATGGTCTGTGGTGGACTCCGAGAGTTTTTTTAGAGGGTGGCAGCAGAGTCGCTGAGACAGGACATGTTCCTTGGTCACATGACTGCTCCTCTGCCCCTGGTACCTCCACGCCTCCACCCTCCTGCTAATCAGACAAGCCAAAGCTGATCTAGATGGAAGTGACCTTCCTTGGCTTCTAATTGTTCCAGGATAGGAAGACTCCTCCACAGGCAGTTCAAGGGTCTGTAGGACCCACCCAACACTGATGCTCACCATCCTCATCTAGTCTACTCACAATCAGACCCAGACACCCCAGCCAGGCCGTTGGTTCACTTCTAGGCAGACACACTACCTGTTCCTGGGTGTGCCTTCCACTCTCTTCTCTCAAGCTTCTCTTTTGATATCCACCCCATCCTCTAAGACCTGGCCCGAAGACCCCCTAAGCTAAGCCTCCCCCATTTCCCCAGAGGTTCTCCTCTCCCCAGAGCTGGTCAAGGTCATAATCTGAACACAAATCTTATCACTGAATCCCACTGGACCCTCCCTCACTGACACTGTGGAGTTGAAGTACAGAGAAGCTTTCGACCCACAAGAACTGGAGTTTCCTGGGCTTAGGTCTGTCTTCTTAGTTTTGGCTGAGGGCTTCTTGAGGGCAAAGGCTTTTGTCCACAAACTCACCTGCCTTGGGTCTCAGAACTCCTCCTGTCCTTCCAGAAGCTCCGCAACTGTCTACAGAACTCACACCTGCAACGGAGAGGGCAGTGGGGGTGCAATCTCGGGAGGAGGGGGCCCTCTGAGGGCCAACAGGTGTTGAGTTCACTGACTGGCAGAGCTGGGGATGGGCAGGGACTTCTAATCCCTGTGTCACTCCAGCATTATCCTGGCAGGTGGCCAAGGGTGGCCGGAGGAGGAGGTCATCTCCAGGTGGACAAGCTTCTGAAACACTTTGTGCTTATTGGCACGTCTCGCTGCACCTGTTTATTTAAGCAAAGCATTCTGATCACAGTGTCCATGAAGGCTTGTTGACATATTTGAGATTCTGCATCCATGTCACCCCAGCCCCAGCTTTCCATCTGCCAACGATGCCTTGTATTAATTAAAATGGCAGACGAGGTAAACCCAGCTAATCCTCTGGGGCAAAGGTGCGGCTTCTTTTTCAGAGGGATTCTGTTTCATCTTGCAGAGAATGATGCTTGCTCTTTGGAGTTTTGCATAGGCATCTTTGGGGGCATACTCTGTGCCCAGCACCTGCTCTTAGATGCAGCTTTGTTCCTGAGCACTTTTGAGGACTCAGGAGTATGTGCAGGCATGCAGAACTAGGCACACTGTTCATGCATACACCGGGGCACACGTGGATATGAGCATACGAGCCCTTGTGCAGGCTTGCCGTGGTGGATGTGTCCTGCTGGCAGCCACGGTAGCCATGTCGTCTTTAGCATGTACACTTGGAGGACCAAGTTCTCTTTGCATCTTGTTGTGCTGGAAGCACCAGAGAAGCCGACCTGCTCAGAATCAGTCACTCAGGATTTAAGAGAGAAAGAGAGGGGCGAGACTGACTCTGTGTTTACTGTGAACTCCTAGAGATGGTTAATTACTAGGGCTTTGTAATTTCCCTCCTGGAGAGTTTGGCAGGCTGGGAATATTTAATTTTTCATTATTACTACTTCCTCGTGGAAGGGCTCTGTGAAGTCTTCCCCGGTGTGCTGTTTGTCTCATTCTGAAAGGCAGTGTGGTGCCGTGAAAGGCAGTGTGGTGCCGTGAAAGGCAGGACGCCTGTAGCACAGGTCCATGGGGGAGGTCTCCATGGGCTGCATTGGCATGGAGCTTTCTCGAACAGTGCAGCACAGGGCTTCCTGGGAAGAGTTTAGCAAAGTGAACTTTAGACTCTGAGGTCTGGCTGCTGACTAGCATGTGATCTTGTACAATTATTCATCCACCTGTCACTCTCGCCTGCATCTTGGGACCTGCTTCTGCATTAGTGAAATGACCAATTTGAATTCCATCACGTCTTGGACACCCTGCCTCCCAGGCTCTGGGAGTGCTCCTAAGACTATTGCTTTGGGTGTGAATCACGACCCTGGAATGGATCTTAGTTCAACTCTGAGCCGAACCTCCACGTTTCCCAGGAGCAAATGAGTTGTTCAGAGCAGACAGAACACGCATTTGCGGGTAGAACCAGAGCCATCCTGTCCCTGAGTGGCTCTTGGTGAGTCATTCCAGGAGTCGGTCCATTTTCCCTAGACTTCTAGCAGAACATCCTTTCTTCTCTGAGCTCCAAATCAACCTCCCAGCACCACACCCCCCACCCCCGGAGCATCCGGAATGCATACACACCAAGGGCATTTCTCTGCAGCAGAGGCAGCTGCAGCACCTGGGAACTAATTAGAAGCGCGAATAGTCAGGCTCCATCCCAGACTTGTCACCCTAATCTCCAGGGGACTCATTTGCATATGAAGTCAGAGGGCTTCTTTCGAAGGGACATGTGGTCTGTCCTATAACTTCTCTACTCATTGGCCCATCTCCTCAGTCAGACTGTGAGCTCTTGATAGGCAGGATCCATGGTTCATTCGTGTTTGCATCCTAAGGGCTGGGGCAAAAGAGGTGCTCAATCAGCACTGAGTGATGAGTGATCTGAGCCTGTGTTTCTTGGAGGCAATGAACTTGACGGCAATCTGAAGGGGAAGCCCCAGAATTGGTGGATATAAAACCATCATGGATGTGAGAAATCCTCCTCTTCTCCCCCAATGAAAATCCATCTAGTTGGAAAGGAAGGGTATGACGTGAAAACTAATATGAGGGCAGGGGTAGAGAGAAGTGGAAGGAACAGAAATCGCTGCTGAAGAATTGCAGATGGTTAGATTGGGGTGTCTGGGGACAGGTCTGAGAACCCATCTCATCTCCTCCAATCCCACTTTGTTAGACAAACATCAACTGCTGGCCAGTAACCTTGGGGCTCAGAGAAAGAGGATAACGTTTGACAGGTCTGGCACCGGGTCCAAAGCCCAGCTCCTCTGTGCGCTTGCTGTGTACCGGGTCCAAAGCCCAGCTCCTCTGTCCGCTTGCTATGTAATCTTGGTTAAGTTCTGGAACATCTCATGCATCCGTTTCCTTATCTCTAAAATTCGACTCCTAGAAGTATCTTCTTCAAGGGTTCCTGTGAAGATGAGTTGATGTAGTTCTGGCATAGTACCTGCCGTGAGGGTAGGGGGATTCCATCAATGTGAAATCATCTTGAGTGAAAGATTTCACCTCATCACCAGCTTGCATGAGACACACTGAGCTCTGTCTACAAGCTCTGAACCTAGACTCACGTATCAGTCTTCAACATTCCCTCCCACGGGCCCTCTGGGTCCACTAAAGACCTCTTTCCTCTCTGAGGCCCTTGGTTTGCATTTCCCAGTGCAGAGGTCCCTCTTGTCCCCAGGAAAGTGGCACGGCTTTGCTTAGACTGTAGAACCCAGTGGATAGTTCCAGGTTGCCATCTAAACACCGTATCTGCAAAAGGCAGATGTGTGGAGCATGCCTACATTGCTGGAATACATAAATCCCATCCACACCAGCGCCTCCTGCCTCCCGGGGGGGGGGGGGGTGTTAGGAAACAGCACCCTCTTTGTTCTTTTAGCTGCGACCAGGCTTCTACAGCAGGGCCACCCACCTCCATCTGAGCGGGTGGCACACATTGAAGTCTGTTTGAGTGACACCTCTCAGAATTTCACAGTGCATAACCTAAACAGATGTATGCAGGCTTCTCGTCCCCAAACCCCACAGCAATCCATGTCCTGTTTCTTATGAATAATTTAAGGCCTCAGGAACAGCTGTGCTAGCAGCAGGCACAGGTAGTCCAAATTAGCTCCGATCTGCTCTTCTGAAACAGTCTCTTCCATTTAAAATAATATTCCAGGAAAAAGAATAGTGATCCCCCCTGCCACTGCCATCTAGGAGAGCAAGAAACTGAGATTGAGAACAGGAAACGTTCTAGAATGTTCATTCATTATATACCTTCCTTTCTTGATCCTGCCTCCAGACCCAGACCTTGTTCTACGGTGAGCCTTCCTGATGGTCCAGGCATGCCATGACCCACGTTGACTAAGAGAATGATGGATGTTGGTGTGGCAGAAACTTCTGACATGGGTCAGGCATGGGTCTGAGATGCTGGGTAGGTGGAGATGTCAAGCGCTGAGAAAGCCCCCTACCCCAAAGCCCCTGCATCCGTTCACTCCAGACAAGCCAGCAAAGGGACCTGAGCATCACCAGCTTCCCCCAGCAACCCGTCCCCTCCCCTTTCCTTGCCCTGCCTAATGAGGCACCTTCATACTTGACTTTATGTCATAGTTGAGAAGTAGTGGCCCGTTTAGTCTTAATAACATTCCTGAAAAAGAGTGGTAATTACAGAAGGACTGCAGAAAAATCACATTGGAGTCAATGAAGAGAGGAAGGATTTTTAGTACATTTCCCCAATGAATATGTGATTATGGGCTATAAAAGGTACATTTTCCTCTCGTAGGATGACCACTTTTTGTCCTTGTGAGAGGAGGGGAAATTTGTGCTCATTTATGCAGATCAGGTAGCCTGAGATATTTGGAATAAGTTACCTTCTTTTTCCAAAATGCTATTAAGGTTGTTCTTGGGCAATTCCACACATGTGCAAAATGCAGACTGGCCATTCTTACCTCACCTCCCATCTTCCTACTACCCTATTCATCTCAACTCTTCCCTACAAATCTCCTTCTCACATTGACATCTCTTTGTTTTGTTTTGTGATCTGCTGAGTCTGACCAGACCCTCTGTGTGACCGTGGGTTTGACACTGTTCATTGGAGCCTGGTCTAGCTGAGCCAATAGTCCAACAGAGAGGGGTATGACCCCATAGGCCCCTCCCACTTCCATGACTGATTGTTGACATGGCCAATCTTGTATGGGCCCAGTGCAGCTACCACAGTTGCGAATTCTTGATCATAGTGGTTGTCTCGTGCTCAGAGGATGACAATTCACAGCTGGGGCTAAGCTTGCAGACAATGATGGCCCAGGCAAGGGGAGGTGCCGCCTCTCACAGCCTCTCAGAGACAGTGCTGCTGTGAGTGAAAGGATGAAGCAGTGAGCCACTGAAGGAGAGGACTGCAAAGATAAGAAGGGTTTCTGTTTCTAGGACTCCAACAGGGCAGGAAGTTGAGGGCAGGAGCTGATGCAGAGGCCATGGAGGAGAGCTGCATACTGGCTTGCTCTGCCTGCTTTCTTAGAGAACCCAGGACCATCAGTCCAGGGAAGGCACCACCCACAACAGGCTAGGTCCTCCCCTATCAATCACTAGTTAAGAAAATACCTTACAGTCAGATATTACGGAGGTGTTTTCAAAAGTTCCCTCCTCTCTGATGACTCCACCTTGTGTCAAGTTGACATAAAACTAGCCAGTACAGCAGGTGACAACATTGCGTCCCTTTGTTAGGGCTGCATAACAAATGACAAATGGATGGCTTTACAGCAATAGACGTTTATTGTTATGGCTCTGGAAGCTAGCCCTCAGAAATCAACATGCTCCCAGAAGGCTGCAAGAGAGACTCACTCCTTGTTTCTTCTGACTTCCAGGGGCTGCAGGCATTCCTTGGCTTGTGGCCACACTACTACATCTCTGTCTCTTTCTTCAAAAGGCCATGTTCTCTTCTGAACAACTTCTTCTCTTTTGTCTGTTCAGGATAATGATTGACGTTACAGCCCCCACTCCCAATGAAATCCTCAATGGTATCATCTCAATTATATCTTCAAAGGCCCTTTATACAAATAAGGTCACATTCCCAAGTTCCAAGAGTTTGCGCATGGACATATATTTTAGGAACCGCAACTCAGCCCACTGTAAACCCCGCCCCTAAAACTCACCAGACCAACCACAAACTCCCAACTGTGCAGACTGGCAGCAGCCCAGGGCGTAATTGTTTGCCACAAATTATGTTTCACAAACATCAGATTATTGAATCTTCAAACAGATCTGGGAGGAAAGTATGACTATCTTGTTCCAAACAAGAGGGAACCAAGAGCCAGAGGGTTGAATGATGGGCTGCAGCCGTACGGCTTCTAGAAACTCGGGATGTGACACAAACCCAGGCCCAATGGCAGGAGAGCACAGGGTCTCTTCTGGGGAAGGGGGATGTTTGATTTGTAAGAAAGCTTTCACATTGCAGCCATTTTCTCTCTTTCTCATCACCAGCTGCCACTACAACTGCCTGCCTGAAAGGCACTGGACTGGTCCATTGCCCATTACCTGTCTGCATTCTCTTTCCTGTCTGAACTAAGAACACATAGAAAGCCTCCAATGGCAATCCACATGCAGCAGCCATGCACGGAAAGGCAAACGAATAACAGTGTCCGCCAGCCATACCTCGGGTGGACGGTCAAGCATCTTCATTGACTGGACTGACCGTTCAATGCCTGCTCGGAGTTACTCCACATTGAACAGGTCAGCACACTTCAGGCTGTGCCTTGTCTTGTGTGACTCCATTTTGCCAAGCAGCATCTTGCCCACTTTGAGAGCAATGCCAGGGCAGACTAATCCTGTATTTTGTTTGTACAAGTGTCTGAAACAAACCATGAGACCTGGGCTGAAAAATAACTTATTTGTGCAAATGAAAACTGACCGCCCATAAATTTATCAAATTAAGTCAGGAACACATGGGCAACTAGCTTCATCAAAACCGTATTAGAGAGGAGGCTACAGAGATGGCGCTGAGGTAACCGATGCACAAGACCTGGGTTTGGATCCCAGAATCCACATAAAAAAGCTGGGCACGGTGCCAAATGACAGCCCACAACACTGAGGGGAAAGGACAGAAACAGAGCCCTGAAGCTCACTGGCCAGCCACCTAGCCAAAGCAAGCTTCAAGTTCAGGGAGAAAGCCTCTCTCAAAAAATAAAGGTGATGAACAATCAAAGAAAGACCCAACAACTTCAGGTCTACATACATGTGCACAGTCTTGTGTGTGAGCACCCTTTACATACCTCCACTAACAAATACACATCACACACACACACCTCAAAAATAACTTTTAGGTAAAAACAAAACTTGGGGCTGCAGAGATGGCTCGGAAGTTAAGAGCCCTTATTGCTCTATCAGAAGACTGCAATTTGGACCCTAGCTCCTACATCAGATGGCTCAAAAAGGTCTCCAACTTTAGCTCCAAGGGATCCAATGCCCCCTTCCAGCCTCCTTGGACAAACACAACACACACACACACACACTATTAAAATAAATCTTTTGTTAAAAGAACAGGTCAACTAATGTGTGTCAAGATAGATAGACAGACAGACAGACAGACAGACAGATAGATAGATAGATAGATAGGCAGATAGATAGACAGACAAATAGGCAGATAGATAGGCAGATGATAGATAGATAGATAGATAGATAGATAGATAGATAATAGATAGACAGATAGATAATAGATAGATAGATAGATAGATAGATAGATAGATAGATAGACAGATAGATGATAGATAGATAGATAGATAGATAGATAGATGATAGATAGATAGATAGATAGATAGATAGATAGATAGATAGATAGATAGAAATAGAAATCCAGGAAGCAGTAAGGGCAGGGCAGATGGGGGATAGAGCCTTCTGTGGTGCTGGGAGTACCCCAGTCTTGTGTGATATCACCCGGTCTTGGGTGGTAGACCCCCCAGTATAGACTGTGCAGATTCACTGAGGCACACGTGTAAGATTTTCACACTTTACTGCCCATCCATATGTTCAGTGGATACGTAGAAACCATGCCTTTCCCAGCCCATCATTCCCCGTGACCATTTACTTCTTCAACAGAAGAGCTTCTGTGGAGCCTAAAGCTCCAGTAAGTCTGTTTGGGCGCAGCACAGAGTAGGGCAGACACAGCCTAGAATAGAGAAATGGCAGGAGGGCGCCTAGCATGTCGGAGCCAGACGACAGTGACCTGGGAGATGGTCAAGGACAGGAAGAGAGAAACAAGGTTACAGAAGGGTCAGCTACAGGCCGCCCAGCCATGCTCCCCTCTCTAGCCTCACAGTTCCCAGGCCCAGCCTCTCTAGATGGGTACCCTCCTGTTCACTCAGGGACACAGCAGGGAAGTTACTCCGGCCATGTGTACCTGGTACTTCCTCTAAAGAACTCAAGAAGTGGCCAAAGTTAGTAGACACTTCAAGGTCCCCTTCCCTGGCTGTTGATGTTTCAGGAAGTTGGGGTCTAGCCTTCAAGGCCTGTCCCCTCCTCCATCAGCTTTGGAGGGAAATGAGAGCTTTGGTATGAGGGAGTGACATAAGAGCAATCTAAAATTCCATGAGAGTAAACTAAAATAAAAGCATTCTTTCTTGAGTTACTTTTGGTCGTGGTATTTTCTCACAGGAACAGAAAAGGAACTAATACATTTAGCAAACATTTGCTGAACCCTACCATGTGCCAAGGACATGGAGGAAAAGGTAACACTGGCCAGTACTCCCTTTCAGAACCACCCTTAGTGAGAACGGGACAGGGGACAGAAAGTGACTCCTCTGAGTCCTCAGATGCACATCCCTGTCACTGGTACAAGGAAGACACTGAGAGTGGACAGATGTGATAATAAAGAATACAAGGAGAGAGACAGAGTGAGGAAATACCTCAGGCCGCAGAGAGATCTGAGAACTGACCACCGGCCTCACTTGTCTCCAACAGTCTGATGGAGGACAGGCCGCCTGACACAGTTTACTCATCCCACAGGTTGTTATTTTAGAGCCCCTTTCCTGTTTCTACATCCAGCCTCCCAAGCAATCCCAAGGGCTCTGCAATCCAGGCCAATCCCCTGTCTACTTGTACTGCCTCCGGGGAGCAGCAGAAGGGGAAAACATCTGTCTCCTGGTTGGTGCCCAGTCCACTCTACACCTAGGAAGCACGTGGTCATGCCAGCAACAACCAAACTCAGGGTCATGGTGACCCATGGATCTAAGCTCCTACCTCCTAGCTTTGGTGTTCTCTGAAGCATATAGGATCTCAACCAGATTTGTTCAGCAACAGCCCTGCACAGCCCTGGTACAGGGAGTATACGGTGGCCCCTGCTTAATAACAGTAGATTTTATTAGGCTAGATAGCTGGAAGACAAACTAAGCCCTAGTAATCATTTCTGTGGACTGGTTGATATGAAGCATTATCTTATCTCAGGGCTGCTGGCAAAGGCCCCGGTGTACCGTCTTTCCTCTCTGACTCCCAGCCTCATCTCTTTCCTAGAGTGCTTAGCACAGCAGGGGAAGGATCCCAGCCAGCTTCACAACTGCTGGATCTGAATCAGCTGCTATTTTTCAACTGCTGGCTGAGGACTTCGTGGTGACGCGAATCATACACAGAACTTTGAAGTATAATCTCTCAGATCAACCGAAATATGTGCTAGAAGATGATGCGGTATTAGATTGGTCTGATATCTTATACCAGAGGGCTATGCAAGCAAGGAAATATATTTAAGAAAAATCTATGGAAGACATAGTTACAGAATTTGTCTTATGAACTGTTCCTTGCTCATGGCTCTCTCCGCATCTTAGGGAGAGGGAAGGCATAGTGAGAACCAGCTATGCCTCCAGGAGGCCAGAGCCTGCTTTCAGATAGGATCTCCAACAGGAAATGAATGGGGCACTTCATAAGTGTGTTTTATACTCAGGGCACAGTTTACGAGGAATAGAGCCAAGTTAACAGACTGTGTGATGGGTCCAATTATCGAACCCACCAGGCCTTGGTGCCAAGCCTTGTCTCCTGATGGTATCTTGCATCTAGAGCATCTGTGATCACAGAGCAGTTTCATGCACTCTGTGGATGCTTCACTCCAGAGAGACGCCCCAAACACAACTGCTACAGAAGTGTTTTTAGGGTGGACTGTAGGGGCCTAAAGAAGGCTCTTTGGCCAGTCCAGCCTGGGTGTCCACTTCCTGTGAACCTTCCAGCAGCTCACACAGAGCTGTTGATGCATCTGGAAGGCTTGAACTGGACTCTTAATTTCATACAACCCATTCTCTCCTCTCCAGTCCCAAGATTATTGTGACGACTCTGGACACCTGTAGGGGGCACTCAAGATCTCACAGAAGGGGTTCACTCCCCAGGTCAGGGTGTCCTCACATTGATCCACACACCATCAGGTTCCAGCCCTGCCAGCCACATGGATCTCTCCCTTCTCCCACCTGCCACCTCCCCTGGGACGCTGACTCAGCTCTTCCTTCCTTTCTCTTGTTCTCATTCCCCAAATACCGCTGATTCTTCCCTGTCCATTTAGCTGTATGTTATCATCAGGTAGACCTGAAGACCTTGGCCTTTTCTTCACTCACACTCAAATACCTCTCCTCCACATACACACACACACACACCCTGCATTGTCTTTCTTGCCATAAAGCTTGCTCCGGATTAAGAACTTGATATAACCCCAGACAACTCAAAACCGCCACATCTGAGATTTTCCCATATCCTTCTTAAACTTGTTATTTATTTATTTTTTATTTTTGAGACAGAGTCTCACTATGTAGGCTGGGCTATTCTTGAACCCAGTGTGTAGACCAGGCTGGCCTTGAACTCTGCCTCAGAAAGCTGCCTCTGCCTCCTGATTAAAGGTGTGCGCCACCACACCTGGCTTCTGAGACTCTTTAAATGGTATTAAGGTGACTTGTGTTAAGTAATTATTGTGTTATGTGTGCTATAAAAACTCAGAGATACAAACACAGCCTAACCCTGAGCACTACCATTTATGGTAACTAAGGTAACCCTTGCTTTGGCTTATAGTGGATGACCTCTTGGTCCTGAGCCTCAGCAAAGACCTCAGACATGGACAGGCAGTGACCTGATACCTGTTTTCTGACAACAGCTTAGACAGCTAACTGAGCTGCTTTTCACCTCTCACAGATTCCTGAGAACCTTCTTGGGGCCCAGTATTCCATAAAACAGCATGAAAACTGCTACCTGAGATTGTTCCCAGACACTTGGCTTGTGGGGTACCTGACTGCTACCAAAGACTCCATACCCAGCATCTCTTGCAGCTATGAGGAGATAACACAATTGAGAATCATGAGCCTTGGGGTTGTAAAGAGCCAGAGACATCATCTGAACCAACATTCTCAACAAAATGGGCATCAGGAAGTGTGCTGCAGGAGAAAGCTATTAGGTATGCTGGGTGATGACCACAGAGCCAGGCAAGCCAGAGACAAGAAGGAGGTGTGGTTGTGAAGCCCCTGCTGCAGCAATGCTGTGAACTTGGGAAAGTGGCACTCAAGCCAAGCCATCCAGTGTCCATCTCGTGCCTCTTCAGGACCCAACAGTGTTTTCCCATTGCCAATTCCCTCTCTCCATGGTGCTCTCTGCAGCCCTGGCCATAGGGCCACAGCTATTTCCTGTTTCTCCCCATGTCTAGGTTCATTCTGGTTATACACCTTCACTATTCTTCTGTACATTAAACTAATCCATGTTTAAAAAGCTAGAGTCCCTCAGCTCTGAGACAACAGAATGCAAATCTGTTCCAATACCTCCTTGCTGTCTTTGCAGTATCAGCTACACCCTGAGGTGAGGTGAGGTTTCAGATGAGAATCATTTGGGCTGCCCTTTGTGTTTTCTTTAGCAGTCTTGCCACAGGCAAGTCTACTTTATTAATTTTTCCAAAGATCACTCTTGTGTCTTGTTTCTACTTCATTGTTTATGCCCTTACCTTTATTAATTTCTTTTTCCATTTCTTATGCATGTTCCTGTGTACTTTTTCTGGTTTCTTGAATTATAAACTTAGGTCACTAATTCTCAGGCCATTTTTTAAAACAAATGTTTCTGTAGAGAATTTCATGCATGTATACAATGTGTTTTGAGCAAACCTACCCCTGACTTCTTCCCCTCCAACCTTTCCATGCCCACTACCATTTTCTCCTTCCAACCACATGTATTCTTTTTTTAGTTTACTGAGTTCAATTAGTGTTGCCAACATGTACATGGGTATAGGACATCCACCGGCACATGAGCAACTTACCAGAGGCCATATCCCTGAGGAAAACTGACTCTACCTCCCCCAGCAGTAATCAACTGCCAATAACTCCTCGGCTATGAGGGGGACTTCATGAGCACCTCCCTGATTCATGCTGGGATTTTGTCTGGCTTGATCTTGTGCAGGTCTTATGCATACAGTCTCAGCTGCTGTGAGTCCACGTGTGCAGTGGCTCTGTCATATCTCCAAAACACTGTTTTGCAGCAGTTTCCCACAACTTCCAACTCTGGTAGTCTTTATGGTTGTTTGGTTGGTTGGTTGGCTGACTGGCTATCTGGCTGGCTGTCCATCTGGTTGTCTGGCTGGCTGGTTGGCTAGCTGGATGGCTAGCTGGTTGGTTGGTTGGTTGGTTAGTTGGTTGGTTGGTTGGTTGGTTGGTAGGTTGGTTGCTTTTTGAGACAGGGTCTCTCTATGTAGTCCTAACTCATTTTGTAGACCAGGCTGGGCTCAAACTCACAGAAATTCTCCTGTCTCTGCCTCCAAAATGCTGGGAATAAAAGATGTGCACCATCATGCCAGGCCAACTCTGACAATCTTTCTGCCCCCTCTCCTGAGATGATCTCTGAGCTTTGTGGGGAGAGGTGTGATACAGATTCCCATTTAGGGCTGAGCACCCCACAGTCCCTTATTCTTTGTACTCCTACCAGTTGTGAGTCTCTGTTTTGATTGCTGTCTACACCATAAAGAAGCTTCTATGATGAGGACTGAGAGGTGTACTAATCAATCATTATAAAGATTAGTATTCAAATGCAATTTGATTCTATGTCCACTTAGCAGATAAATAGCAGAAGGTTCTCCCCAGAGCCCATGACCTACCCAGCTATGGGATCTTGGCTCAGGTTACAGTATCAGGCATGAGCTTCTGCAGTAGGCTTTAGAGTCTATTAGAAATAGAAATATCTTTGAGGCCAATTTTTAACACAAATGCTTCTTTGAGAGAAAATTCATATAAAATAAAATCCATCTCCTTAACATGTACAATTCAGTGGTTTTAAGACATCAGTGGAGCAGTGTGATCCTCACCACAACCAATTGTAGGACGTTTTTGTCACCCCCTGCCCCAAATACACTCTACACCAGCAATTTTCTCCCATTTCTTTCCAACACTCTCTTTTCCTATTCAGACTGTGGTAGCAATCTATGTACTTTCTGTAACTGTGTATTAATCTACTCTGGAAATTTCCTACAAACAGAAGAATATTATGTTTGGCTTCTTTAACTTACTTGTTTTAGATTTTCTTTTTCTCTTTCTCTCTCTCTTTTTTTTTTTTACTATTTATTTATTTATTTTTGTTTTTTCAAGACAAAGTTTCTCTGTGTAGCTTGGCTGTCCTGGAACTCACTCTGTAGACCAGGCTAGCCTCAAACTCACAGAGATCCACCTGTTTATACCTCCCAAGTGCTGGGATTAAAGGCATGTGCCACCATTACCTAGCTTTCTTTTCCTTTTTTACAGATAATATTCTAACGTACAGAATTTGTCTATTTATCTGTTGATGGAACAGTTGATTATTCTCATGTTTATCTATTATGGATAGTAAAGCTGTGACTATTTGTAAATCTTTTCATTTGTCTTTGGTATACACCTGAGAGTAGAATTTCTAGATCACATGATCACTCTGCTTAATTTTCTTTAAGGAACTGTCAAACTGTTTTCCAAAACATCTACACTGCTTTATGTCCCCCCAGTATTATCAGATGGTTTTGGTTTGTCCACATCCTGAACACTTACTGCCTGACTTTTAATTCTAGACACCCTCAAAAATGTGAAGTGTATCTCCCTGTGTGCAGTGGTTTGAATAAGAATGGCCCCCATAGGCTCATAGATTTGAATGCTTGGTCACCAAGGAGTGGCACTATTAGGAGGGAGGTGTGGCCTTGTTGGAGGAAGTGTGTCACTGGGAGTGGGCTTTAGAGTTTCAAATGCTCAAGCCAGGCTCCGTTGCTCTCTCTCTTCCTGCTGCCTGTGGATCCAGATGTGGAACTCTCAGCTCCCCTCCAACACCATGTCTGCCTGCATGCTACTGTGCTTCCTGCTATACTGATAATGTCCTACACCTCTAAATATGTAAGGAAGCCCCAATTAAATCCTTTCCTTTATAAGACTTTCCATGGTCATGATGTCTCTTCACAGCAATCGAACTTTGACTAAGACACTGTGGTGATGGTTTTTATATTTCCTTGATGACTATTGCTCTACTCTGTGCTGTGATAATAAAACGCTCTGACCGATAGTAACTTGGGAAAGATGCAGTTTATTTGGCTTACCTTTCCATGTTACAATTCATTATAGAATTGTCAGAGCAGGAATTTTAAGCAGGAACTCAAAGCAGAATCCATGGAAGAACCTGCTTGCTGACTCAGCCTCTAGCTGAGCTCACTAGCTTGCTCACAAACTCATGTTCTACTAGTTTCTTTCCTTCCTTCCTTCCTTCCTTCCTTCCTTCCTTCCTTCCTTTCTTCTTCTTTTCTTTTCTTTTGTTGTTGTTGGGTTTTTTTTTTGGTTTTTTCGAGACAGGGTTTCTCTGTGTAGCTTTGCGCCTTTCCTGGAACTCGCTTGGGAGACCAGTCTGGCCTCAAACTCACAGAGATCCACCTGCCTCTGCCTCCCGAGTGCTGGGATTAAAGGCGTGCACCACCACCGCCCGGCCTGTTGTTGTTGTTTTGTTTTGTTTTTCAAGACAGGGTTTCTTTGTGTAGCTTTGGCTGTCATGGAACTCACTCTGTAGACCAGGCTGGCCTCGAACTCAGAGATCCACCTGCCTCTGTCTCCAGAATGCTGGGATTAATGGCGTGCGCCACCACTACCCCACTTCTGCTAGCTTTCTTATACAGCCCAGGCACACCTGCCTAGGGATGGTGCTACCCACACATGCAGAGACCAGAGTTGCCACCGGGTGTCTACCTCAACCACCTTCCACATTATTTTTTAGACAAGGTCTCTCACTGAGCCAGGAGGTCACAGATCAGGAGGTCACAGATGCC
>CABHPP010109118.1:4916-30680 GCA_902168425.1 Peromyscus attwateri
TCAGGAGTCACCTAAGGTCAGGGTGTCCTTCTGTGACTAACACTGACTGTGATCAGTCGATTAAGGTAGTAACCACCAGAACTTCCCATCGAAATTCTATTTATAGGGCTGGCGGGATGGCCCAGCCTGGAAGGCACTTGCCTTACATGGCTGGTGATGTCAGTTTGATTCCCAGAACCCATGAGAAAGTGAAAGGAGGCAACAGACTCTATGGACTTGTCCTCCGACCACACCCATGCCCTGGCAGGAGCAGCCTGTGCCATCACGCACGCAGAGACACTCAATAAGAAAAAAATGAGTAAATGTGATAAAAGAAAATGCTAACGTTCCCTCCTTTGCAATGAGAAACCTGTGAAGAATGTTCCGCCAAGCACTGTTGTCTTTGGTGGTCTCTCTGGTTGGTCCTTAAGGACACTGTTCCCATCCAGCTCCTCTGCTCAGAAGCAACTCCAGATGCTTTCCTGAGCTCTTCTGAAGTGCTGTCAACTCTACTTTCTTAGAGTCCTGGGTTATAGTGTTCCTGGGCAATTCTTTCAAAAACAGCTGGCCCTTACTCAACGCTGATAGAGAATTCTGCAAACATGTGTAAACATTTCCTGTCGGGGACAGCTGGCCACATTAGGCCATGCTCTGCAAACCTCCTTTGCACTGCATTAGCGCCAGAGCCAGAGTTTTCAGAATGTCACAGGCCACTGACGACTCCACTCTTCTCCTGATACATGAGATTTCCACTCTGACTGAACACTAGAACCCATGTAGAAAGCTGTCAACTTCTGTCCCAGCCCCACCCTATACCATGAGGATCAGTAGTAGGAAGGTGTAGCCTAGCACAGGTATGTTCTAGAAGCACTCTAGGTGACTCAGCTGGGCAAGCCATGGGGGAGCTGTAGTGGGTAGCCATTCCAGCTTTGATCTGGAAGTTCCAACCCCCACTGAGGCTTCGGTGACTGTCACGCCTACAAGGCAGGGCCAAGAGAGGGCCCTGAAGACCCAAGATCCAGATGCGCTGCCTGCTCTTGGTTCCTGGACCCTGGACACTGGAGGTAGACCGAGCAGAGTTCTCCAGAGAACACCGCTGCCGGACTGCGCTACACCTTTCCCAGACCCTGTAAACTATCCATTCACTTGTAAGTTACCCCACGAAATAAACCTCCCTTTTAACTACGTGGAGTGGCCTTAATAATTTCACCCATAGGGAGCCAATGACCGAGCAGCTCTTCCAGAAAGGAAAAGCGGTTCTGAACGCACCACTCAGCACCAGGGCACTGTATTTCTCTTTCCAGAACTGTGGCTGCAGAATTTCACCTCATACGAGCATAGCCTGATGAGCTTTTAAACTTCCTGAAGGCCAGGTGGCATCTGTGCCAACAAAGAGGGCATGTCTGGGTACAGGACAAGGCTTCTCTGGCCTGTCACAGCACCCCTCTTGCCTACTGTATGAGTTATCTGCTGCTGCTGTAACAAATGGTCATGAAGTCAGAGGTTTAAAATGATGCCTATATTGTCTCATGGCTCTGGAAGCCAGGCATACAAAACAGGTCTCACAGAGCCCAAATCCAGGGATCGTCAGTCAGGGCTTTCTCGCCTCTTCCAGCTTCCTGCAGCTGCTGGACTTCCAGAGTTGGTGCTCCCTCCCCTTCCAGCCTTAGAGGCAGTAATGACAGCGGTCTATCTCAAACGTTATCACTCTATCTTTTCTGCCTGTCTCTTCCACATGTAGTGTCTTGTGAGTACATGGAGCACATCCAAATAACCCAAGGAAATGAGTTTTCTGTTGGGAAAGAACTAGTTACTGTTAAATCTTCACCTAACCTGCTAGCACTGAGATATCAACACTTTAGGGATGCCCCCCACCCCACCGCCACTTTTGCAGTGCTGGGAACCGAACCCAGGCTTTCAGACATATAGGTATGTGCTCTATCACTGAGCCACACTCCCAGCCTTGGAAAGCCCCTACTTTAACATGCTGTGATGGTTAATGCTGATTGCTAGCTTGCCAATATCTAGGATCACCTAGGAGCAGGCTTCCACGGTGAGGAAGTTTCTAGATTGGGTTCATTGAGGTGGGACGACCCACCTTCCAAGTGGGCGCTCCCATTCCATGGGCTGGGATTCTGGGTCTAATAAAAAGGAGAAAGTGAGCTGAGAACCAGCACCCGTCTCTCTCTGCTTCTTGGCTGCGGCTGAAATGTGACCAGCTATTTCTGTCCCTTCCTCGCCACAGTGGACTGACTACACCCACAAACTGTCAGCCCTAATAAGTCCTCCCTCTCTTACATGCTTCCTGTCACTTATTTGATGACTAAAACACTCAACACATTTTCCTTCTGCTACAGTATACACGAACTAGTAAGCTTATGTCAATTGTTCTCGTTATAAACATACAAGAATCTT
The DNA here is from genome assembly GCA_902168425.1 of Peromyscus attwateri. Taxonomy (NCBI): domain Eukaryota; kingdom Metazoa; phylum Chordata; class Mammalia; order Rodentia; family Cricetidae; genus Peromyscus; species Peromyscus attwateri. The sequence goes on from CABHPP010109118.1 coordinate 7,311, forward strand.
GTCCATGCTTTATTGCGTGGAGCCAAGTACATAATACCTAGTGTCACTTATTTCTAAAGAAGAAAACTTCCCATCCGACTTTCGCCATATGTATCTCTTTGTCTAGAACAGGCTCGCATGCCCACTCAACACTATCCAAGGTTCTAGGAGTACCCAACCCTTTGCCACTGAGACATGATGCTGTAGTGTCTAAATGTACTGCACCACATTCAAATAACAGATGTTCTGGAATGCACGTGGCCAGAGGCTGCAGGTGGGACAGACCTCACTTAGCCCAGACATGACTAATCACCCGTGACAGGAATAGATGCCCCACTCTCTGAAATGGATAGATTTCCACTGGTGAAAGTTAGAAGGGATGAGGTGGGTGCCTGGCTCTTGGGTAGATAACAAACTGCCTGTCACAAACAAGCAATTCAGAGCTGAAAGGAGGAAGAAGGGGAGAAACAGTGCTTAGGAAACCACACACTTACTGGTTTTGTAAGAATGGGCTCTGGCTCTCTCTGCTTGTCAGCTGCTCTCACCCAGGCTACTGCAGCCAGCTAGCCTGTGCTCAGAAAAAGTCTACCAGGTACATGGCTGAAGGCCTAGCTCAACACTCACTATCTGTTCTGTATCTTCACATGCCATTTGAGAAATCCTTGCATTACTAAAACTCCTTCCTGGGCCAGATACAAACAACACCATCCCTTTCTCCTAAGGTCCCAATGACAAACCAATGAAGAATCCACCAAAGTTCACTTTGGGAAATCAGAGAGTTTGATGGTCTTCCTTCCAGAGCATAGATGAGGGGTGGCTTTGAGGGGTGTGGGTGCTGTTCCCCCAGCAGGAATCATCTGAAAAGCCTTTACCCAGCATGGATAAGGGCTTTCCTTTATCCACAAACGTGGAGCCTATTTCTTCTCGTCTTTCCTGGCCTATTTCCTCTAGTTGCTCCCCCAGTCCATGTGTAGTTAAGGCCAAGTTGTGTACAACAGGTGTAATGAGCATCTGGACACTCAAGTGAGGATCTCCTGGCCATCCTCATCCCTCCACAGGGGGTATAAATGGTCAATAATCCCAGCTGGAGTGATCCTTTAGTAGAGAGCACAGCTGAATTCCCCCAAATGGTGGAGGGGTCCTGTGCTTGGCTCAGAGGACAGTCACTCATTACACCCTGCAGATGACAATGGGTGGAACCACTTAGCACTCCAAGAAGTACCAAAAGACAGGTGTGGATGACTGTTTTTCTCTCTCCCACTTGGTCCCAAGTAATTCAAGGGAAGCTGAAGTCTAGCTCATGACTAACAAGACCATGACTGCCACTCACTTCAGTGGCTTTTTCCTCTTAAATAACTGTCTTGGTCAGTGTCCTATTTCTATGAAGAGACACCACAACCACAGCAACTCATAAAATAAAGCATTTAATTAGGGCTTGCTTACATTCAGAGGTTTAGTCCATTATCGTCACGAAGCATAGTGTCACACAAACAGACATGATGCTGGAGAGGTAGCTGATAGTTCTACATCCAGATGGGCAGGCAGCAGAAAGAGAGAGACATTGGGCCTGGCTTGAGCATTTGAAACCCCAAAGCCCACCCCTAATGACACACTTCCTCCACCAAGGCCACATATCTCTTAATCCCTGTCATGTAATGCCAGCCCCTAATGACCAAGTGTTCAAATCTATAAGCCTATGGGGGCCATCCCTATTCAAAACACCACATTCTACTCCATGGCCACCCAGAGGCTTATACTCATATCAGAATGCAAAAATGCGTTCAGTCCAACTTCGAAAGTCTTCATAGTATATCACAGTCTCAACACTATTTAAAAGTCCAAAGTGTCTTCTAAGACCCATGACAGTCTCTTAACTGTAATCCCCTGTAAAATCAAAATCAAAAAGCAGATCATATACTTCTAACATACATTGGCACAGGGTATACATTACCATTCCAAAAGGGAGAATAGTGAGGAAATACTGGACCAAAGCAAGATCTAAAACCAGCTGGGCAAACTCCAAACTCTGCATCTCCATGTCTGAGGTCAAAACACTCCTCAGATCTCCAACTCCTTCAGCTTTGTTGACAGCAACACACTTCTCTCTCTTGGATTGGTTCCACACCCTGTTAGCAGCTCTCTTTGGTAGGTATTCTGTTGTGAAGTATTACTTTAACTAGACAAAGATGTGTTGTATTTGTTTAATTCTGTAAAGATGTGTTGCTGTTTTACCTTGCCTGCCTAAGGCAGCTGATTGGTCTAATAAAAAGCTGACAGCCAATAGCTAGGCAGTAGAAGGATAGGTGAGGCTGGCAGGCAGAGGGAATAAGGAGGAGGAATCTAGGCTCAGAGAACAAGAGAGAATGAGGGAGAAAGAAAGGGAGATATGCAGGGCCAGTCAGGCAGCCATCAGCCAGCCAGATACTGAGTAAGACATACAGAAGGAAAGAGGTCAAAAGCCTCAAGGCAAAATGTAGATGAAGAGAAACAGGTCAAGTTATAAGATTTAGCAAGAAACAAGCCTAAGCCAAGGCCGAGGATTTGGAACTAATAACAAGTCTCCATGTCATGATTTGGGAGATGGTTGGTGATCCAAAAGAAAGTCTCTTACAGTATTCCACAACTCTGGCATCTTTAACATGTTGGGATCTCCAATGAAATCCAGGCTTCAGTTTCACAGCTTCACATAATGGCCTCTCTTGGACTCTATGCAGGGACACTCCTGACACATGCCTGTCCTCAACAGCTTTCCTTCATCATGGAGGGAGATGCCATAGTATCCTTGACTCTAAAACCAGAACCACACGGCCAAAGCTGCCAGGTTCTGCTGCTTGCTGTGGCTGGAACACAGCCCCTCTGGTTCAATTACATGTGCATAAGCTTTCTATGGTTTCCTTCAATGTCTAAGCTTGCTTGTCCTGGAACTTGCTCTGTAAATCAGGCTGGCCTCAAACTCAGAGATCTGCCTGCCTCTGCCTTCTAGAGTGCTGAGATTAACAATGTGTACCACCACACCCAATCCTACACTTTTCTTTCACAAATTGGAAGCTTAGCTGGTGGGGTCTGGCCCTGAGGTCACCACTCCCTTTATTCCATTAAGCATCAGGCTTTTCTTTAAACTTTTTATCTCCTTGAGCACAGGCTTAGCCCCATTATACTTCTTGGTGCCCTTTTTCTTTTCAAACTGTACATTTTGTATTTTTCCTTGCTCACCTTGTTCCTTTTCATTATAGATCTGTATAAGACTGGCCACCAATAATCATACAACATAATCAATACTAGGCTGTTTTGCAATCTCCTCTGCCAAAACCATTAATCCGAACTCTTCAATTTAGCCTCAGGCAGACTTTTTGGAGAAACCCAAAAAGCAGCCACATTCTTTGTGTCTCTAATACTAATATTCTTCCTCTCTGAAACTTCTTGAGCTGGGCCCCTACAGTCCAAATCACCCTCAGCACCACTGTCTTCCATGCTCCTACTAGGATGGCCCATTAAGTCCCGCTTAAAATATCCAATCACTTTTCTAACCCAAAGTCCCAAAGCATTCCATATTTCTCCAAACAAAAGCGTGGTCAGGCCTGTCACAGCAATACCCCAGTCCTTGCTACCAATTTCTATCTTAGTCAATGTTCTTGTGGTGAAGAGACACCATGACCACAGCAACTCTTATAAAAGAAAAGCATTTATTGGGTTTGCTTACTTTCAGAGGTTTAGTCCATTATCATCATGGCAGGAAACATGGCAGCATGCAGGCAGACAAAGGGCTGGAGAGGTAACTGAGAGTTCCAGATCTGGATCAGCAGGCAACAGGAAGAACATTTAAAACCCCAAAGTCACCCCCAGAGACACACTTCCTCCAACAAGGTCACCCCTCCTAATCCCTGTCAAATAGTGCCAGTCCCTAATGACCAAGCATTCACATCTGTTAGCCTGTGGGAGCTGCTCTTATTCAAACCACAATAACAATATCATTTCTTTCAAAGCCCTTTTCTTGGGGGCGGGCAGCAAGTATAGCTTTCTTGATGACATAAAGCATATGTTTAACCTGTATTTTGGGTACGATGGCACTGCTCATGGAGGGTGGGCACATGAGCCTTTTATGTCAGCCCTGGAAGATGAGATAATATGGGTAGTAATCTAGAAATAAGTTGTCTTCTCGAAGCTTTGAAAATTAATTCAGGCCGTCAAAGAGAAATTGTCTGAAGGCACACTTCTAATCCATTTCAAACCTCTCAACATTCATAAAGCCTGTAAGATGTGCCTGGCATTCAGTGGGCTGTGCAGGAAGAGTTTGATGTTGTCATTACAGGTCTCTAAACACTCGGAATTAAAATCAGCTACACGATTTACACAAATCTATGCTGTGCCGAGACAGCTGTGGGGAGAGGGGAGGAGTGGGAACTGCACTTTTGGAGTTTTCTCCATGTTCTAGCAGCAGGAAAGACAATACACACTCCTATATTACCACAATGAATCCTCGCAGCCAGCCTCGGGAGGTCAGTATTCTCATGGCCACTGGGCCAAAGGGAACACTGACGTTCAGAAAGTCATGAAAGACAGTGAGTTAGTGAGCAGCAGTGCAAACCTGGGCCCAGCTCACTCCTGTGAGCCATCCTTCTCTTAAGCATTCATGCTCTCTTCTGAGATTTATACGGTAAAATATTTTCTGGTACACAAAACCTTTAGCCATTCACAAAAGGGTATTGAATGCAGTTAAGCTGGGTGAATGCTGGTATCCCTAAAGCCGTGGTTCTTAACCTGTCTTGACCCCTTTCAAGTCTCAGATATTATGACTCATCACAGTAGCAAAATTACAGTTATGAAGTAGCGATGAAAACAATTTTATGGTTGGGGGTCACCATAACACAAGGCACTGGATTGAAGGGTCACAGCCATAGGAAGGTTGAGAAACACTTCCCTAAAGACAACTATGTTGTGGATGTTTTAGGTGATTGCTAATAATCTTGGAGTGGGGCAAAATATACTATTGCTGTAAAACGTATATCTTCAGAGAAATAACGAATGAGTGGGGGGACAGAAGTACAAGCCAGTGACGAATATACCGCATGGTAACTGCTGCAGAGGCCGTATCATCAGAGCAGAGGTAACGCACAGAGAAAGAGGCCCTGCCTGCGAGAGGACTGGAGCGTGGTGGAAGGTGCGTACACACTGGCCAGAGGGCAAATGGGAGCTGCTTGGCAGACAGTGCTGGGAAGGCATTTCAGGTAGAGGTTGCAGTGTGTGCAAAAGGCAGGGAGGTTTTAGTGAGCTCTGGGAATTACACACAGTTCAGAACTGCCAGATCATGAACTTTGAAAATGAGTGGCAGAAAATGAATCTCCGAGGAAGACCAGATGCCAGAAGCCTAAAGGATGCTCATGTCTTATTTTTTTCAGGATAAAAATAATAGTTCTGCAGCAATGTGATACCACCAGATAAGAGATGACAGATAAGAGCAACCCCAAACTCATTAGTATTTTAAATATTCATGCCTGGAAAAAAATTAGAGATGACCTTCATGTCCCTTCATGTCTAGCAATAGAGAGTTGGCCAGGTATGTTTTGCATCTACACAAAGGAGAAACAAGGCAACCATGGACCAGTTCATGTAGTTAGGAAAGCTGCTCGGAGGTACAAGTCCAGGGTGGGGATGATGAGATGAAAAGGAATCCAGAAGAGAGGTGTGTGGTGTGCTGTGCTGCTAAGCAGGTCTGTAGACTGCAAAGAGGGTGAGTGAAAACTCAGAAGGGTGAGTAGCCTGTGTCATCTCCAAGAAGTTTGTGGAAGAGGGAGAAGGGTAAAACTTCCCTACTGTGGAATAATCCTCTGTACGCTGTGAATATGTATAACTCTCATTGATTAACAAAGAATCTGACTGGGCAATAGCTGAACAGAATAAGGTTAGGCAGGACAGCCAAACTGAGAATGCTGAGAAGGGCGGAGTCTGGACTCTTGAGCAGGTGCAAAGAGAAGCAAGATGGGCATGCTGTATTGAGAAAAGATACCAAGCCACTTGGCAAAGCATAGATAAGAAATCAGGGTCAATTTAAATGTAAGAGTTAGCCAGTAACAAGCCTGAGCTATTGGCTGAGCATTTACAATTAATACTAAGTTTCTGAGTGATTATTTGGGCGTGGCTGCTGGTACAGGAAAACTCCACCTACACTTACTCACTTCACTCACCTGTCTCTTGTTTCTCATTGGTAGAGAGTCATACTTCCTAGTTACAACATCTGTGCTCCTACCCCTTCACAGGAAGTTGGGACCTACAACTCGTCCTCTGTTGTTCAAATCCAGGCTCTGAAATGGAGTGGGTGGATCAGTGCTGGAAAAGCACCGAATAAGAGACAAAGAGGGAAGTGAGGAGTGTGTTGACAACCATAGACATGACCACAGCAAGCTCAGTCTTTGTCCTGGCAGAAGTTATAATCCAATGGAGAAGACAGATAGATGATCACACACATATGTCATGGCAACCACACATGCTAAGGAACCCCAACCAAGTCAGAACAAGCCCTTGTTGTAAGTGCCCAGTCCTTAGTGCTAAGGATGTTCTTTTCCTGTAAAACCTCATGTACTTGTTAAGTTTTTTTATTTACTTGACACAAGTTAGAGCCATCTAGAAACAGTGAACCTCAATTGAGAACATGCCTCCATCAGATTGGCCCTGTAGGCAAGTCTATGGGACATTTTCTTGATTAATGATTGATGTGGATGATGCTACCACTGGGCAGATGGTCCTGGACTATATCAAAACAAAGCAAAATACACATCAAAGCCAACAAAAACCAAGCTGAGTGAGCATTCCTCCACCTCTGATTCAGTTCTTGCCTCTAGGTCCTTGCCCTGCTTAAGTTCCTGCCTTGGCATCCCTCGATGACAGATTGTTACCAGGACATCCAAGCCGAATAAACCTTGATTTGTTTTGGTCACGATCTCTAACAGAGTAATAGAAAGCTAGCTAGGATAGCCCCAGGTGGCCAGCCTCTGCTTCTCATGATTACATCACTGAAGGGGAGCTTGAACAAGACTCAGCAAAGCGTTACTACAAATAACAGAGAGTAAGTTCTTTGGGTGCACACATCGGTCTGTCTTTGTCACAATTATTCAACTCTGCCGCTGTCACACAATAGGCTCTGCAGACAAACAGAAACAAACAAGCATGGTGGTGTTCCTAGGGAACATTACTGGGCATTCTGGGACTCTCTCGGACGTCCCCAGAACCTTGAATTTTGTAACACGTTTATGTGTTGTGACATCTTTTTCTTCTTTTGATACTTTTCCGTCCATTGAAAATGTAAAACCTACTCTTGGGCTCTTGGGCAGTGGGCTTTACCTGCCCTAATGCTACAGACTCTCTCACTCCTAGTTACATGTTACTCTCAGGTTAAACTTCCAACTGTCTTGCTATAGAAGCCACACGCCCCTCCAACCAGTAGTTGACTCAAGGGTGAAGCTGCGGCTGCCGCCAAGGCCTCAGGGCTCTGCAGCTGGTTGCTTGGTTTGCAGTTCATTTTCCACCGAGGGTTTCTGCCCATTTCTGTTGTACCCGCTCTGCTGCCTTGGGTCTGGTGCGGAATGGACTCCTGGCCTGCAGTGAAGGTCACAAGAGGAGGTTTCGTTTCTCCATGACTGCAGGCTAATCCGTTTCTGGAAGTCAGAAGCACTTTTCACAAGCCTCGCACGCTGTGCCATATGGAATATCGTTATGTGCTCCCCAGAGCTTCTGTCCCCGCCATCTGTCTGCAACTTCCTGTGTCGTTTCTCTGGCAGTGGGGGAGCCAGCTATCAGAAACGCCTCTATGAAACAAGTTTGGAAAGCCTAATCCAAAACAACATTAGCCTCTCAAGTTGGATGTAAACGTGTTTAAAGCAAATTAATAATGATCTGTGTGTACTTCAGGGCGCAGTTGAAAACTGCAAGTGTGTAATGCAATCCATTTTCGGAGTATAGTCAGGTGCTTCCAACGCTATGAAACCCTGATCGGAAAAATCCCTACTGTCTTCCACGTTAAGGATTCTCACGTTCCAGCACCTTGCCCCTCTGCCTCTGCTAGGCTTGCGTTCTCAAATATGCCCAAACGCTCCCAGCCCTCAAGGTTGCCCCATTGTTTGCTCACTTTGTATTTGTGTCCTGTCCTGTTATCTAAGGCGTCTATCTTTAGATGAATTTGTATGGAATTGACCCGAAAGGCTGGCTTCCGCTCTGCAAGTCTGTGTCACGCGTCCATGCGGTTGCAACGAAAAGATTTTGACTCAGCGAGGTCATTGTTCTTGGTTGCAAAGACATGAGCTTTGTTGTGTTCTCTTTATGGTCACATGTGGATGAAGATGAGACAGGTAAGAATTCCCAGGTGAGAATAAAGGGCTTTGGCCTCTGAGAAGGGCTCAGTTTAAACCTTGGCTCTTTACAAACACGAATGGAGAAAAACTTGTCGGTTACCAGCTCAGACCTACTGCGTCTCTGTAAATCAGGAACAATAATCCTGCCTGATACTTCAAAAACCAATGATGGAACTGAAGAAGATAATAGAAAAGACACAAATTCGTGAGTGAAAACTCACATGCAGATCTAGCATTTGCTCATTCATATGCACATTTCTGCCCCCCTGCCCCAAGTCAAAACACTGGGGAACATATGTCTATAAAACAGAGAAATGATTGTTACAGATAAACAAATGAGCCACTCATAAAGGGAGGTTGCACCTGGTGGGTGTAAGAACCTGGCTGAAGCCAAGTTAAACGTGTAGACTCTTGTGCCGATCCCAGACATTTTGTTGGGACAGATGTGGGATGGATATTTACCAGTCATCAGGAGATTCTGGTGTGAGTAGCCATGGGGCTAGACTTTAAGAACACCATCTTCTGGTTTAGTGAGAGAAGAGAAAATAAATAAATGATTTCTCACTGCCTTTAGTTCCCCAGGTATGTCTCTTGCCCTTTACTAAGGTGGGGCTTGTGGGAACACGGTGAGGATACAGGAAACCCGGGAAGAGATGAGGTCAAGGAGGTGTGGTGTGGTACCAGGGGGTGTGATCCTTCCCAGATGTTCTGTTCTCATCGTTAGCGAGCGATGCTCATTTAGACCTCTTAGAGAGCTGACATATTTGTTCAGAAGGAAGCAAGTCATGGCTTATTCAAGGTACACACTTGTTTCTTTTCCTTGGAAACAAGATCTGAAGACAAATGCCCAGAGAGTTGGAAAGTTGGCTCCATCAGCTTACTAGGTTTCCCGTTCACCATTGATCATCCCTAGGGTGTGGTCCAAGATGGTAGCGCAGCACCTCTGGTGTAGCATTTTTTCCGAGAAGATGGAGATAAGAAAAGGCTAAAGGAAAACCAGCTGTCTTTGAAGGAGACTGCCTAAAATTTTCCGAGCCTGGGACTAGAGAAATGGCTCCACAGTTAAGAACGTTTGCTGCTTTTTTTTTTTTTTTAAGATTTATTTATTTATTATGTATACAGTGTTCTGAGTGCATGTGTCCCTGCAGACCATAAGAGGGCACCAGATCTCACTACAGATGGTTGTGAGCCAGCATGTGGTTGCTGGGAATTGAACTCAGGACCTTTGGAAGAACAGCCAGTGCTCTTAACCTCTGAGCCATCTCTCCGACCCCATGTTTGCTGTTTGCAGAGCCCTAGGGTATGGTTCTCAGTACTCACATCAGGTGGCTCAAAACTGTCTGTAACTCTAGTTCCAGGGGACCTGACCTCTTCTGCGGGCACTTCTATACATGAGGTACATACACAATACATTCTCACAGACCCACACACATACATGCAAAACTAAAATATTTTTTTTTTAAAGTTGCCAGGCCTTTTTGCTAATACCTCAAGGATCAAACTTAATGACCTGGACTCCATGGGCTGCAAAGAGATGCAGAAATACCTTTGTTATTCTTTAGATCATCGCATGCCAAGATCAAAATCAGTATTTCAATTAGGAAGGAATACTGAAGAAGGGCTGCAGAGGCAGGCAGCCAGTCACTGCTGGCCCAGCTGGGAACTGGGGCTGGGATGCCTGTTGAACTGGCCTGGGCTGCCAGCCACAATGATTCCAGATACTGCCTGTGGGTGAGACACAGCATGAGCTGACATCACAGAAAAAAGCCCTCCCAGGGTTGATGACAGGAGATCACAGCTCAGGAACAGCCAGGCCAGATCTCTTAAGTTTGTTGTGTCTGAGTGCCCTCCAGACTTATCTCCTGAGGTCGCTTCTTCTCGTCCCCCATCCCACCATGTGTCTATAAGAGAAAGAGGGTCAGGCTTTTTTTTTTTTTTTTTTTTTTTTTAGTGTGGTCCAAATTAGAGATTCGAGACCATCCCCGGAACCCTGGGCTGGTAGCTTGATTTTTGTTTTCACTTCCCTGAGATGGAACTAATTCCTGGCAGCCGCCTCCCTCTGGGGCTCCTGACTCATCCAGTGGTGCATGGAAATTGATATTAAACCTCTGGGTGAGACTCCGATGTAAATCGTTTTGGAAAAAGCAAATCTATCCAGGGTATGTTAAGGATTAATGAAGGCATCTGAATTATTTAAATCAGGTTCATGTACCTACAACTTTAATTTAAAATTTCCTATTAGCGGCTGATATGAATAATTAAAAATTCTCATTTAATATGAGTTAAATCTCTCCCACTGAGTTTTTAATAAAACATTCAAACTATGAATATCTCAGCTTCTGTCTTCAAGTCTGCTTGATTAATATAGCTCATTAACCCTAGACATCATGTCTCCCCAAGCCCGTCGTTTCTCTTGACGATCTTGTCATCTCTTCCTCCTCCTCTTCCTGCTCCTCTTCCTTTGTGTGTGAAGTTATAGTGTATGTGTGTGTGAGTGTGTGTGTGTGTAGTCATAGTGTACGTGTGTGAGTGTGTGTGTAGTCATAGTGTATGTGTGTGAGTGTGTGTGTGTGTGTGTGTAGTCATAGTGTACGTGTGTGAGTGTGTGTGTGAGTGTGTGTGTGTGTGTGTGTGAATGTGTGTGTGTGTAGTCATAGTGTATGTGTGTGTGTGTGTGTGTGTAGTCATAGTGTACGTGTGTGTGAGTGTGTGTGTGTGTGTGTGTGTGTGTGTGTGTGTGTAGGCAGGAGGCCAACATCTGGTGTCTTCCTTAATCACTTTCTACCTCATTTTTTTGAGCCAGGATATCTCTGTTAACTGGGAACCTGCCAATCTGATCACACTGGCTGGCTGGAGTACTCTTGGGAATCCTCCTGTCTCTAATTCTGCAATGTTGGGGTTATAGGCATATGGTGCCATGCACAGGTTTTTTGTTTTTGTTTTTGTTTTGCTTTTTTAAATACAACACTGGGGGATCGAACTCCGGCCCTCATACTTGCATGGTAAGTACTTCCCTGATTAAGACTGAGCTGTCCCCAGCTCTCATTTCTTCTTTACATTAAATTCGAATATCTCCTTCCCCAGTGACGGGCATCCTGTTGCACATGAGGTGTGGCCGTACATGGTTGAAGAACACCATGACCCAGTGATTGACAAGCACTCGTTTTAGTGACTGTCGTCCTTCCTGGCCCCTCAAGCTTCCTTAGCTCCTCACACCAGGGGCATTAATAGCATGGTGCTCTCTAAGTTGCTCAGAGAACAGAGGCCGTAAGAAGGGAACTCCTGGGCTGGGGAGATGCTGGATCAGTAAAGTGGTGATGAGGTATGCCTATAATCCCAGCACCAAGGAGGAAGAGTCACTTGGAGCCCTGGGCTCACAGGCCAGCCAACCTGGCCTATTTGGTGGGTTCCAGGCCAGTGAGAAGCATACACATGTAAATACACATATACATAAACATTTTTGCACACACACACACACACACACACACTACACACACACACACACACACACACACACACACACACACACACACACACGAGTGTTCCTACGTCCATACACTCTTTTGTTCTATATGTGCTCCCCTTTCTCTCCTGTTATAAGGAATGATTATGTGCCCAGCTGCTCTTTGGATCAGGGGTGTCCCCTCAAAGACCATCTGTTAAAGGCTGACTCTCCAGCTTGGCACCATTAGGAAGTTGTGAAACCCTTAAGAGGTGGAGTCTGTGGGGGTTGGGTTTTTGGGGAGTCAGCTTTCAGAGAGGATTGTGGGACACTGGCCCCCTCCTCTTTCTCTCTTTTTCTGTTCCTAATTGAAGAGCGTTGCTCTGCCATGTACCTCCAGACATGTGCTCACTCACCTCAGGTCCAAAAGCAACAGCACCAACCCAGCACGGAGTGAGACCTCTAAAATCGTGAGTCAAAACAAACCTTTTCTTATCATACGTTGATTATCACAAATATTTGTTATAAGCACTGGAAAACGGGCACACCTGCCCATGCCAACCTGAGTCCCTGTGTACCCCTCCCCACCCTTTCTGGCTTACTCCAGGACTTAGTTCCAGAAATTTTTTCCTTCTCCTGAACTGTTGAACTTTCCTCCCAAACCCTGAATCCTATCTGTGTGCAGGCAGGTTACTTATTTAAAATTCAAAACACCTTCTTAATTGGCTCCACTTCCTCTCCAAGTGCTGAACCATTTCCTTCCATCTCTTCAAATCAAAACCCCGTCGAAGAGTTCTAATCTCTAAAGTGTCTGATTACCAGGCCTTTGCCCCAGCATTTCACTAGATCTGCTCCCCTTGACATCTAGCGGTAGAACAGACTACCTTCCCATCACATCCTCCACTGTTCCCAAAGCCAAGCTACCCCACCTGACCTTGTGTAGTGCCTGGGGCAAGCTGGGAAAGAGTTTGTCCAGCCAGTGTCTTTCCTCGGCATTATTATCTTCCCTGGAGATTCATTCACAGACCCCAACTCTACTGCTGTACTTTTAGTTTTTTAGCCTCCCCCCCACCCATGGTGCCATTGATGAAACTCAGGGTTTTGCATATGTTGGACATGTGTTCTATCACTGAGCTGCAAACTACATCTGTTGCTAGGACATACACTCAAGATCAGGGAGAAGAGGCTCATGGGCTTTGAGGGTTTCAGTCCACTGGTGCTCAGCCCATTGGGGCTGTGGCGAGGCACAATGTCACATCAGGAAACACAGGGGAGAGGAGAGTAGAGAGAGAGAGAGAGAGAGAGCCCAATACCTCCTTCAAGAGCAAATTACAATGACAGGACTTACTTCCTCCTACTGGGGTCACCTCCAAGAGATAAATTTCATCATCGCCCAGTAGCATCATAGGCTAGGGGCCAGCCCTTCAACACACGAACCTTTGAAGCACATTCAAGAGCAAACTATAGGAACCCTTATCATCATCCCAGCCACCGTGCTTCGCAGATTGACATAGTCCTTGTTTGTTTTGCCCACCCTAAGCTCTAAAGGTAGGTGTGCGTAGCTTTTCTATTTTTACCTCTATCCTCTATGCTTGGCATAATGCCTAGCATATACTAGATGCTTCTTAAGCATATGTTAAACCCTTCACCGATTAAAAGCTTCTGGAAATGTCCATGTGTATAGCTGACCCTTTAATCTAGATTTAATAAATTAAAGTGTATTTGGTTACCACCAGACATTAAAGGATTGGGAGTGTTTGCCATGCTCAAGTGGAGAGCAAATCTATGCATTATTTTAATTAAGAGCTTAGATTGTACTAGGCAGTTGACATGATTATCTCTTTTAATCCTCCCCAAATGCATTAAAGAGGATATAATTCATCTTTTATAGGAAAGGACAGAAGCTTGAGGAAAATCGTGTAAATGGCCCAAGGATGTTTATCTGGTAGGTGATATCTGGTAGGCTGTCTTTTTGGAAGGGCAGTCTCAATGGCTGAAAACTCAGCATTCTACATGCTGTTTGCATTAGTCATTGCCAAGTTGATCTGCTCAGAAACCAGCCGGGCAGCCACATTGTCACTGTTTCTCTGAATGTAGTTCCCATGTATATATGCATGGCCCTAAGAGTCTCAGGAAACTGGAAATGGAGAGTTTGGGGTATCGCTTTATTCCACTGATGACAAAGCTTAGTTTGCTTTCTGCTGCCATGATAAACACTATGACCAAACACAATTTGGAGAAGAAACAGTTTATTTGGCTTACCTGGCCCAGTCTCCGTCCATCACTGAGGGCAGTCCAGGCAGGGACTCAAACAGGAACACAGACAGGAGCCATCAAGAAAGGCTGCTCAAATTGTGGTACATATACACAATGGAGAACTACTCAGCAGAGAAAAACAATGAAAGCATGAAATTTGCAGGCAAATGGATGGAACTAGAAAATATCATCCTGAGTGAGGTAACCCAAACCCAGAAGGACAAACATGGTATGTACTCACTCATAGGTAGATTCTAGATATAAAGTAAAGAACAATCAGACTGTAACCCACAGAACCATGGAGGCTATATATATAGCATGGGGGACCTTAAGACGACTGTGGCTTATAACAAGTTTTGGTATTACTCAATTACTGAGCAAGCCTCAATGAAACATTTCACTATTAAGATAAGAATACATACTCTATCAAGCTGATAATAGAAAAATAAATAAATTAATTAATTTTAAACAATAAAAAAATAAATTAAAAAAAAAGAAAGGCTGCTCAATGGCTTACTCTCTATGGCTTGCTCAGTTTTCTTTCTTATACAACCCAGGACCACCTGCCCAGGGATGGCACTGCCCATACTTGGCTGGGCGCTTGCACATCAAGCATTATTGAGAAAATGCTCTACAGTCTTGCCCACAGGACAATCTGATTGGAACAGTGCTCAATTGAGTCTCTCTCTTCCCAAGTGACTCCAGTTAGTGTCAAGTTGACAAAAACCTACCAGCACAGCTCCTATGCATGCAAAACTCTGGACTGGGATTCATATGGAATGCTGATTGGTGAGAAATTCATCCAAATACCTTACCTTTAAAAGTTCCTCTTGTTCAAATTGTGCTCATTCATCAAAACCCAGCTCAAAATACAACCCTGGGTATTAAGTCAAAAGCAAATTCTGCTTCCTCTGCACCATGGGACTAACCTTGGGAAAGATCTGCAGTTCTCTGTGGCTACTGCATTACACTGACTGATTTATAGTGCCTTGGATGTGTCTCTTTCTCAAAGGTAGACTGGAAAATGGTGAGCAGGGACTGTGGTACCCAACCCTGTCTCCCACAGCATAGACAGCCAAGCTGATTGGTGTTTAAAGAATGAATTGTGGGTTCTCCTATGGCCTTTGTTCAGCTTTTGTTCCCTCAAAACATTACTGCCAAGGACTGATCATAGGCTGGGCCTTGACCTAGATATAGACAGGAAAGAGCAGGCTGCTTTCCAAAGAGAGCCTGGAGGCAGACTCCGAGAACCTAGTAAGTGAGCAACACTCTGCGGAGACTTCAAAGACAGATGCAAGCACAATTGAGCACCTCCTTTGCATCGGGCATTCAATGCCAGGCTACCTGGAAGAAGACTGATGGTTCCCTGGGGATGAGAAGGGAGCAGCTTCTTCAAGACTGAGCCTCAGAAGTCCAGATGGAGGAGGCAGAAAATGAAGAGACTGGTAGGGAGAGGCTGCCTGGACAGCTCAGTAAAGAGAGGGGAACTGATAGAATTAAAAGTGGAGAGCCTGCCTATGGCAGCTTCAGGGCTAGAGTGCTTGACTACCATCTACAAGGACTTGAGTTTCATTCCAGTAAGTGCTTGTGAATACATGCATATGTGCACGTACACACACATACACACACATACACACATACCACTGCCTCCATCACCACCATCAAATGCTGATGGAACACGGTTAGCCAGAAAGGAGATATGCAATAGCTGATAAAGAACTGTTTCTCAAAAGTAAGTTAACTTACTGCACACCTCATCACATGGTAAGGAATATATATATATATATATATATATATATATATATATATAAAATACATATATATTTTAAAGACAGGAATGGTGCTCAGGCTGTCCTAGATCTCACAATCCTCCTGCCTCAAGCCCCCCTACTCCCTGGCACTGAGATTATAGGCATGTATCACCATGCCTGGCACTTTATTTTATTTATTTTTTTTATGCCTGGCATTTTAAAGAGAGGTTTTCCCTGCTTCATGATATCAGAGAACTTAATACTAAGATGCTTATACAACAGCTAGTTTATTATTAACAGGAACAGGACCCAGCATATCCTTGATGTGCAACTTTCCCCCACCATCATTTCATACAATCTCTCCAGGTTTCACTGAAGGGGTTGGTGAGAAGAGTGGAAGTTAATACAAACTTCCTTTACTGTGCCTGAAAATTCAGCAGATTATTAGTGCGAGATTCATTGGACTTTTTAAAAAGTCCTTTTATCGTAGTTTAAAAGGCACCGAAATATAAACCAGGAAGCAGCCCAGTTATAGTCACCTAAAGAGAAAGAGTGGGGCTTGGCCCAGAAGCTGGATGGAAAAATATAAACACACGTTGAAAAGTAATTCATTCGCCTGCAGGGAGGGCAGGATGCTTGGGGAAGTGTTGCAGAGCCTTCTCTTTTGTGTAAGTTCTGCTCTGGGATCAGCAAGCAGGCCCAGGCAAATCCAGGCTGTGTCACACAGTTCTGTTGGATACTGTAAAAGAGTCAGCTCACACTGATCCATGCTGAGCCTGGGGATGACGACTCCATCGGCACTCTGCTGCCTGGGCTGTAGGAACAAAGCACCAAGACTGGTGGGATGACAGCAACAGTGTGCGTCTCTCATCATTCTTAGGGGCTGGGAAGTTCAAGACCACCCCGCCAGCAGGTGTGGTATTGGAGAGTCCTTGCTTTTGTGTCCTCGATTGTACGAAGAGGTGAACAAGATCCCCAGACCTCTTCATGAAGACACTTATCTCACTCATGAGGGCTCCACCCTTCTGACCTGCTCACTTCCCTGGTTCTCCACCTCAAAATACCATTACAGTAGAATTAGAATTTCACCCTAAGAAATGTTGAGGAGACAGAAACATGGGATCTGTTGCAAAGTGATGAATAGATGTTGAGTTGTGTTTCAAGTTAGACTTTGCATTTTGAGTTGAAGAGAACCTTCGAGACCTGTAGGCCCAGAGTAAACAATGAATTATCCCAGCCACACAAGTAGTTGGTCAACACAGCATTCCAACTCAAAACTCTGTTTTGCTGCGCTAGAGATGTATAGCTCAGTGGGAGAATGCTTGCTTAATATGCTCAAGGCCCTGGAACACACACACACACACACACACACACTTTTTGTTATCATAAGTTATAAAAATAAATGCTTAAACTGGATGAAAGTCAATAGCCACCATCATCTTTTCAAGGTAATGTCTGGAATATTCTAGAAAAACTTTATGGTAAGAAAGCAAAATTTCAGTGGAGGGGACATTCTCCTAACTGCAGAGTACTAGCTAGTGGCTGATAAGTTGAACCTTTCTTTAAGTTCTATTTACATGCTTATTTGTTGAGACAGAGTCTCACTCTGCAGCTCTGGCTGGCTTAGAACTAGTTATGAAGACCATGCTGGCCTCGAGCTCACAGAGCACCACATGCTTCTGTCTTCTAATTGTGAGGATTAAATGTGTCACCACCCTGGCCAAATTATCTGTTTTTAAAGGCAGTACTTTAAGAACTGATAATTTATAATTCATGTTTTACAGATTTATAACAGTATAGAAAATAGAAAGGTGGCTGGAGAGATGGCTCAGTAGTTAAGAGTACAGACTGCTCTTCTAGAGGACCTGGGTTCAATTCCCAGCACCCACAAGGCAGCTCATAACTGTCTGTAACCCCAAGATGTGACACCCCCACACAGATATACGGGCAGGCAAAACACAATGCACATACAATTTAAAAAAAAAAGAAAGTCTAAGAAACAAGCTTAAAAAAAAATGGAATCTCAATGTTAGAAGGTATTTGATAAATTTTTGTTTCTGGTGCTTATAAAACTCTGTTACCTAAGGAAATGGCTTACCATCTCAGACTTAAATCTCTAAGATGAAAGTAATATTGATACTTGTTAGAATGATGTCACCAAGTCATTGGCAAAGCCATGAGAGTGCCAGAGGACTATTTTAATATCCATGAGTAACATGAATCTAGAAAAGAATAAATAAATTATAGCCATAGAATTTAAGGGCTTTTATCTTAGTAAGAAGATGTTAGAATATTCAAACATAGAAAAATAAAAATACTTAAAAGAGATCAATGTGAAGGAGTTTGCTTTTTTTAAAAAAAGGTTTTAATTATGCTTATATATTTGTGTGTGTGTGTGAGAGAGAGAGAAAGAGAGAGAGAGAGAGAGAGAGAGAGAGAGAGAGAGAGAGAGAGAGAGAGCGCATATGTACTCATGCCACAGCACTACAACTGGTGAGAGTCAATTCTCTCCTACCATATGGATCCCACAGGTCAAAGGTCAGCAGGCTTAAAGAGCCTTTGCTCTCTGAGTCATCTTACCAAGGTTTTTTTGGATGTAGTTAGGAGAATTAGGTGATCTATAAACTGAGTCCATCCAAATTACACAGGACGGTTCCCCTGGCCTTTGTACCCCCTCTCCCAACTTGCAGCTGTGGGAGTCACTGGTTCAGGAACTTCAAACAGCGTCAGAATGAGTGAAAAGAAAGAAAGAAAGAAAAATAAGAAAGGAGAATATTTGTCCCATCTGGGTCACCACCAGCTGAGTCCACAGATCAGTCAGGCCATTTTATAACCTTAAGCAAGCAGAGGAGCAACTTCAAATTGTCCTAAAAAGGTAGCCACTCTGTCCCTGCAAGTTATAGACAGCAGAGACATTTTTAGTGCTAAGTGTCATGTGGGAGGCCAGCGCCCACTTTACCAGGGTTCCCATGAGGAGGAGAGAGGGATAAGAAAACATTAGGTAGAAAGATAGCGAAGAGGAGAAAGACAGAAACACAGGATAGCTTCGGGAGGTCCTGGGTCAATAGCCAATGGTCCCCTCTGCCTCTTCAAAAGGGCTTTTTATAACAATGTCAAGGGGCGGGGCAAAAGACCTCCCCCTTGCTAGATCAAAGCACACCGCACAGCCAAGTGTAGACCCTTCCAAACACCTGGTAACCACGCCCGTGGTCAAATCTTTCCCTTATGCAGCCCTGCTGGGTAAAGCAAGCTCAGATTCTCGGACCCTGAGTAATTGGACCTCCACAGTGTCTCTCATCTCTGGGAAGACTTCAAGTGAAAAAGAGAAATGCTCAGAAGAATGAAGTTCTTCGTCATAGTCTGCTCCCTGTGGCTAACAATTCACTGCCACAGGCATGGTGATTTAGAAAGAGGTTTACTTGGGACTATGGCACTGATGACAGCCTTCTTCCTGGAAGATGCCTGATGTAGCACGGGACATTGTAAGTATGTAAGTCCTAGACTCTCTTTGTCATCTTATAAAGCTGCCAGTATTCAGTTGTGGAGCCCTCACCCTGGTGACCCTATGCCTTCCAAATCACCCATTAAGGCCTCAGTTCTAAACATCATAGATTGAATTTCCTTCCTCTCAATGCGTCACAACAGGCATGCAATGCCAGTGTGCTTCACATTATTATTTCAGTATGGAAGAGTCAATGTGTATTTGGGAGACAGACTCATAACCCTGACCCTGTCTTTCGGTTGGAGTGATTTCCCATGGTTCCCTGGAAGGGTAAGAGCTTTAGCATAGATTTGAATAAGCATGGGAGTCAACCCGGCCACCACTTTTATTTGAGCTATGATCTGCCATAGAGTCCTAAGAATGCCGTAAGACTCAGTTTCCCCATCTCTGGGATGCTGTCTATCTGACAGTACCACTGGGAATGCAATAACATGGGTAGAATGTCATTCTGGAACAAATGCCTTAAACCCAGTGTCCTATTTACTATGCTCTCGGAGTCTGTGGCTTGGGAATTCAAGAACAGCATGGGGGAGACAGCTTCTGTGCCATGTCTGTGCCGCCGCCGTCGTCGTTGTAGTGACTCGTACTCACGGCTGAGGTGGCTGAGCAATGACCTCAGCTAGGGCTGTTGACTGGAGTGCCAACCTCTCCATGTCTCTTGGGCTTCCTCAGTGCGAGGCAACCCCAAAGGAGTGAAACTTCTTACTGGCAGCTCACGGCTATGGGCTAACATCAAAAGCTACTCTGGCACTTTAAAATACAGCCCAAATTCTTGGCATGTCTTCTATCAAATATGAAGCTTTGTAGTCTTCCTGGAAGACTCCAAAAGTCTGTCATTGCATATGAGTCAAATGCTTGGAGGAGGAGTGACAGAATGAAAGGCCAGAATTACTTGAGATGGTCAGTGTATGTACTAAAGACTTCAAGATTATGCTCTGGGTTCTTAATTGTGCTTGACTCATAACGACTCTTGGGTTGGTCTGTTCTAAATCTCCCTGCCCCTCCCATCCTATAGCTTCTGCCTTTTAGGCACTTTCTGCTTTGTCCTGGCCAGGAATGCCATTGGCAAGCTCCATTCCTGTGATGTCTGGGTTTTAGTCTTCCTGAGCCACACAAGCTCTTGGCCACCACCACTCTAACTCCTTTCTGTTTTCAGCTCAGACTGTCTGTTTTCTTCTGAGTCCATGGTGATGGGAAAGTACGGAGCACAGGAAACTACAGAGATGTGTGCGCAAATGCAGGGTGTTGATGGGGTGGGGTAGATTGCTTAGCATTCCCAATAAGGTTAGCACTAAATAAAACTGTGTATTTGGCTGGGCGGTGGTGGTGCATGCCCTTAGTCCCAGCACTCGGGAGGCAGAGGCAGGTGGATCTCTGTGAGATCAAGGTCAGCCTGGTCTATAGAGCGAGATCCAGGACAGGCACCAAAGCTACACAGACAAACCCTGTCTTGAAAAACCAAAAACAACACAAAACTGTGTATTTGTTTCTTAAGGCATAAAATACCCCGAAGACACTGGAAAATTTGTTTTTAAAGTTCTACATATGCATATTCAAATGTGTTTGTGCAAATACATTAAGAAAAGTATGTATGGGGTCTCCTCAAATAGGCCTGGTTGGCCTTGAACTCACGATCCTACAGCCTCTGCCTCCCAAGTGTATCATTCACTCTTGCTTTTCTTCTTCTGGAAGGCATGGCTAGTTTCCAGTACTAGCCACTTAGCCCTTAAATGGCATTCCTTTTGTGGGTTATTAAAAGACCCAATAGCTTCAAATGATTTACACATTTCCCTCTCTGACTACTAAAGTATGACCTTCTGACTAGGGTAGAGGATAGTGAGAATGTGGCCAAATGAGGCCACGGGCATTTGGCAGTTGCCACTGTCTCCCAACCCTGATCACCTGCAGCATCCATGGTTCCTTAAAAGGTGGTTCTAGGGGGCTAGAGAGAGAGTTCAGCAGGTAAGAGCACTGGCTGCTCGCACAGAGGACCCGGGTTTGATTCCCGCATGATTCTCGCATGGCAGCTCACAACCATCTGTAATGCCAGTTCCAGAGGATCTGATGCCCTCTCCTGGCCTCCGAGGGAACCAGACCTGCATGGGGTACAAACATACATGCTGGTGAAAGGCTCATCATATAAAATAAAACAACGATGTTTTGTTTTCAAAAGATGATTATGTTTAGGAAGCTTCGAGAGGAGGACAGTTGCAAATTTCGGATCAGTCGGGGCTACATAGTAAGACCCCAGTCTGAAATTCTAATTTCCTCTTAAAAAGTGAGGATTGCTTATCTGAAACAACCAGGAGACAGAGTGGGTGAGTCTGCAAACCTGCCCCACACCTGAGGACCAGCTGACCCCTGCCGTGTCCCAGGGCCCTCCATGTCACTGACTGAGTGATGGAGAGCCTAGAATTCAGTAGGAACCTTTCCCTTTTTTAGTGCTTTTTTTTTTTTTTGCATCCTCTTGGCATGCATCTGTTTTACCCCCCAGCCTTCTAAGCACCTGCATTTTGAATTCTCATCCTTTTCTTTAATTTTTGTGGGAATGATAATGGAACTTCCGGAAGTCTACATATACCCCCAATCCTGTGGACTTTTAGATGCAGTCTCTCGGTTTGAGGTTAGGTCTGTCAGGCTCTTTCCACCCCCCATTTTTCCTCTGGAAGCCACACAGTGAGTCAGAACAAAGCCATTTGAGCACCTCTCCCTACATTGGATATGTAGGAGAGCTAAGTGTTGGAATTTGTTCCACTGAGGGGACTGCTCAGGCTAAAGACAAACCCTTGCGCTGCTAGGAGACTTGGAGAAGCTGTGTTTGTTGGAGTTCAGAGACATGGCTGGGAAGGCACAGGAGGGAGAAGCCGGAGAGCGTGTGTAGTGTTGTTTGTTTTTTTGGCTCTTTGAGGGGGCCCCCCATCCAGCTCCCAAATAAATCACACAGAGGCTTATTCTTAATTATGAATATCCAGCCTTAGCTTGGCTTATTTCTAGCCAGTTTTCCTTAACTAATTATTCCATCTATCTTTTCCCTCTGGGCTTCTCCCATTCTCTTACTTCTATAAATCTTACTCTTCCTCCGTGGCTTGCTGTGTAGCTGGGTGGCTGGTCCCTGATGTCCTCATTCTCTGGCTCCTAGATCTCTCCTCCCAGATTTCTCCCTCCATCTATTCTCACTGCCTGCCAGTCTTACCTTTTTCTCTCTCCTGCCTCACTGTTGGCCGTTCAGTTCTTTATTAGCCCATCAGGTGTTTTAGACAGGCACAGTAACACAGCTTCACAGAGTTAAACAAATGCAACATAAACAAAAGTAACACACCTTAAAATAATATTCTACAACATGTGTGGAGCTAACAGTTGATAGAAGAGCTTGCCAGGAACCTCCACATAAAACTTCTAGGATCCTTTTGTTTGTTTTTGTTTGTTTGTTTACCTTTTACTTTAGAGCAATTCTGAGTTTGCAGAAAAGTTGTGAAACCATACAGAAAGTTCCCGTATGTTCTAGTCTGCACCCACTTTCCCGTTACCAACCTTGAACATTTGTACATTTGCCACAAGTAATGAGCCTATATTGTCATTATTAATTAAAGACTGTACTTCAGTTACATTTTCTTAGTTATTGTTCTTTTCCTAATCCCATTTAATATCCTTGTTCTGTTCAGGATCCCACTAAGGGCACCACAGTATGTTCAGCTGTCAGATATCTTTAGGGTTCTTGCTTATGACAGTTTCTTTATATTTCTTTGTATTTATTGTTATTGTGTATATGTATAATTGGGGTGGGGTGTGCATGTGGAGTTGAGAGGTGAACTTTACAGGGTTGATTCTCTAAATTTATAAACACCAGTATGAGTTCTTGAATGTTTTTTTCATGCTGTGGGTTATAGATCATTATTACTTTACTTATTTTGGTACCCAAATTTGCTCCATTTTTGACTCTTTAAAAAAACCTTCAGTTGGTTCTTGTGTCCATGTGACATCTCAACTATGTGTGCATGTGTGAGTTACAGCTTTCTTACTTTCTAGTGGTACTAAATACACCGGGATCATTCTTACTTTCTTTTTTCTTTTTTTTCTTTTTTTTTTTTTTTTTTTTTT
>CABHPP010109119.1:1358-14435 GCA_902168425.1 Peromyscus attwateri
GATGGATGGATGGATGGATAGATGGTTGGATGGATGGATGGATGGATGGATGGATGGATGGATGGATGGATGGATGGATGGATGGATGGATGGATGGATGAGTGGATGGATGGATGGATGGATGGATGGATGGATGGATGGATGGATGGATGGATGGATGGATAGATGGTTGGATGGATGAGTGGATGGATGGATGGATGGATGGATGGATGGATGGATGGATAGATGGTTGGATGGATGAGTGGATGAATGGATGAGTGGATGGATGAATGGATGGATGGATGGATGGATGGATGAAGAGAGGCAATCAACAATGGCTGAGCCTCCACACAGCATGTGCTTCTGTATGAGGCATTGCGTTTTTTACCTCTTATTAATCCATCTTAGAAATGAAGAGATCAGAGTGATTGAATATTTGCTTGAAGTCATGCAGATATTTGGGGACCCTTAAAAAGAATTGCAGAGTCTATGTCTTCCCCTCCTCCAACTACAGCAATCCTATTCTCTGCCTGGGGTGCTCCTGGGTACCAGGTACATCTCTTGACCCCTATGTTCAGTCATCACATCACACCTCACAGCTTCCCTGAGGCACGGGCTAGTTCCCTCCTAACCTGAGGAACTATGAGGCTGATGGTACGTGGAAACTGGAAACACAGTCAAGAAAAAAGACACTGGAATCTCAGCAGGGAAGAAGATGGATGTGTAGATCAGAATAAGATTGTCCAAATGCTCGAGCTGGACTCAGGTACCCAAGAAGCTCAGAAAAGATGGGCCCAGGCAGAGGAGAGGGTGAGTCTTGTTGCCAGGGAAACAGACAGAGGAAGGTTCTTGTGTGTGTATCATCTGGGATAGCAAACCTCTAAGGATGGAGGGTATCCCTCATACCACAGACTGGGGTGATGTCTGGGGTGCTCTGACCTCATCCTGGTTCATTCCCCATCTGAGAAGTCTGGCCTCCACTTCATGCCAAAGCCTGTCCTTACCCCTCCAAGTATGACCACTCTACCTCCTTTGAGATCCCTTCTCCTTTTTTATTATTTATTGGAAAAGTGACATCTCTCAATGTAAATGAACATGGCTCCAGAATTTGGCTCAGAGGCCAAAGATCCCAGTGTCCCCAGCCATTCCATGTCACTGTCATGAGCACAAATGTTCTGGGAAAGCCAGTGTCCACTCCTAGAACACATCAGTGACAAAAGCTTTTACAGATGCAAGCTTTTCCCTGAGAAGCTGATGGAGGAGGTGGAGGGGACACTACTGGAGGGACACTTCCTGAGGGGAAGTGGCTGCACCAACTCACCTACAGTCTGGCCACTGCTGAGCAGGGAACAGAGATTCTGGGAATATGTGTGGGGGTCATTGTTTTCAGATAAAGCTCTGGAGGAGAGCAGGTGGGCGCTTCACCTGCACAGCATCTCTGTCTTGCTGTGGTTGGACATGAACTTCTTCACAAGTCAAGGTTTCTGACTCCTGGGAACTTCCCCAAGGAAAGTGATAATTACGTTCTCAATCTAAGTATGAAAGTGTGTGGCTAGGGAGGTATGGTGTTTGCCATGTGAGCAGAAGGACCTGAGTGTGAGCTCCAGTATCCATATGAGAAATGCCTGAGTGTGAGTTCCAGTACCCATGTGAGGAATGACTGAGTGTGAGCTCCAGTACCCATGTGAGCAGAAGGACCTGAGTGTGAGCTCCAGTACCCATGTGATAAATACCCGAGTGTGAGCTCCAGTACCCATGTGAGTAGAAGGACCTGAGTGTGAGCTCCAGCTCCAGTACCCATGTGATAAATACCTGAATGTGAGCTCCAGTACCCATATGAGAAATACCTGAGTGTGAACTTTAATATCCATGTGAGAAATGCCTAGTGTGAGCTCCAGTACCCCTGTGAGAAATGCTGGCCATTATGACACATGCTGGCAATCCCAGCACTAGGAGAGCAGAGACAGGCAGATCCCCAGGCTCACTGGCCAGCCAGCCTAGCTAGTGAGAGATTCTGTCTCCACAAACAAGGTGGATGGCTCCTGAGGAATGAGTAATGACAGTCAAAGTTGACCTCTGGCTTCTACATGCACACATGTACCTATGTGCCTGCACATACATGAACACACCGGCACACAGACATCCACACACTGAGTGCAAAACACATAGACAAGAGCCTCCTAAAACAGGGTGCTGGGAAAGCTGGTGAGTGTGTGTGTTCATTGCACAGACTTTAGAAAACACACACACACACACACACACACACACACACACACACACACACACAGTTACGTGTGTCCTCTCCCTCAGTGCCAGGGCTTCTCAGGTCTTGACTCATCTCTAGCCCTGATATCTGGTTCTTCCCATGGAGAAAATCACAGTCGACCCATGACCCCCTCTGCCTACCTCACCTGTCAGGCTTGAGCCCTAACTGCAGGAGCAACAGCACACGCCTTTAAATCCCAGCACTTGCCGGAGCAGAGGCAGGGGGATCTCTGTGAGTTCAAAGGCCAGCCTGGTTCACATGGCAAGTTCTAAGTTGGCCAGGGTGGCACAGTAAGAACACTCCTCAAAAACAAAGTGTTTCTTTCATGAGGAGAGGTTTACAAAACTTCTTGGGGTTCCGACTCTGTGCACAAAGCTAACTTGCTGCGTGACTTGGAAGGTCCCTGAAGTCAGGGTCCTTGGAACAGAGATGCTTTCTCCCCAGAGTCTGGTATTTGGCTGCCCTGACTGCACCAGCAAATGGGTCAGGGCTGGCAGACTCCCAGTGTAGGGACTCCCTCAGGTAGGGACAGCGGCAGCAGGGCCATCAAGAGGGAGCCACATCTCCGGGCTGCTTAGCACAAGCCTATGCAACAGGCTGCACCATGGAGGCTGCAATGGAGCAGCCACGCGACAGGAATGGGTAGCCGTACTGGCAGGACAAATGCATAGGGATGACAGGGGAAGCCCGGGAACAGGCTGCCACGCCCTCCTGCCATGATGGACTGGAGTCCCTGAAGCATAAGTCAAAATAAGCTCACGTTTAAGTAGCCAGATCCGGGAGCTGTGTCACAGCAACAAGAAAGTCATGAATTCAGGCCTAGACTGGACAAGCTGTTTCTCTAGGACCTCTCACTGGTCTGGTCTCTTTCCAGCTGCCTCACTCACGTCCAGCAAGCCAGGTCCCGGGCTTCATGGTGACAAGGACGGCGTCTCTCTTCTCTCAGTCCAAACCCACCCAGCTTTGCTTGCAACCCTCAGAGGTTTTTATGTGCCCCAGCAGGTACAGCCTGAGTCCTCTAGGGACAAAAGAGCTCTGCCGAGCACAGCCCCACCTCTGACCCAGTCATTGCCGGTCACCTTTCTGTGTCACTATCGCTGGATGCCACCTCTTCCAACGCTGCCTGCAGGTCTGCGATGCGCCGGATGGACGTCTCCAGGTCTGTCTGCAATGTCTGCCTCACAGCGGCCAGCTCCTCCACATACTTCTCCTGCAGACATAGACCACAGAACCCATTGGCCTTGAGTGGGAACGTCACCCCACTCCAGAGTTCCAAGTGTGAGGGGACTTCCCGAGTAGAGTCTACGGCTCATTAACACAGTCTTCCCAGGCTCTCGCTGCAGATGGGGAAAATGTGAAGCCCTGGGAGTCCCGGCAGATACAACACGTTTTACACAGGAGGGAAGAGACTCTAGAGGACCCTCCTGGCATGTCTCAGGCATGCAAAGCTAGGTCATCTATTCTTTGTGTGTGCGTGTGAGCCCAGAGCCATACTTGGATTTATACCACCGCCTCATTGAGAGCTCAGCCATCTTAAATGGATCAGTAAATGAGCCAATCAAGATGGGCCAGAGACTCCTGGGAAAAAAGCTGAGCATGAGAGATGGACCTGGTGTAAAAGGCTTGGAGCAGCACAATGCAGGACTCTGCCACCTGGGCATCCATCTTCCCGTTCTCAGTGGTGCTCCAGGCCATGCCTGCCTGTGTGCTGCAACATCCCCCACCATGATGGTCATGGAACAACCCCCTGAAACCGTAAGCCAGCACCCAGTTGAGTGCTTTCTTTTATAAGAGTTGCCGTGGCCATGGTGTTCACAGCCATAGACCAGTAACAAAGACACTCTCCAAAGTGGGATTTCCCTGCGGGGCCCCTGCAGAGCGACAAACCTGGCTGGCATTTACGGGGCACTTTCTGTGACCAGCACTAGTCAACTGATCAAA
The DNA here is from genome assembly GCA_902168425.1 of Peromyscus attwateri. Taxonomy (NCBI): domain Eukaryota; kingdom Metazoa; phylum Chordata; class Mammalia; order Rodentia; family Cricetidae; genus Peromyscus; species Peromyscus attwateri. Next base: position 5,545 of record CABHPP010109119.1, read on the forward strand.
GCCTCCCTCACTGTTTGAGGGCCTGGCAGGTGAGTCATGATCATCAATCCCACTTCAGAGCTGAGTGACTGAGACCTTCCAGAGCAAGGGACTTAGCGCAGCTGCTAGAACTCAAGCTCCTGACTCCCTTTGTGGTACTCCTTCACCGAGCTCAGTACTCCCCAGCACTGCCATGGCTCAGTTTTGTCCTGACTCTTTGGAAAATCTCTGGTGTCCACGGAGCATCTATTTTTCAGTTTATCCTTTAACGTCAAGCTTGTTGATGGAAGGTGAGTTGGCCCCTGGGGACTTTAGGTTAAGTCTGGAGAGAGAGTGTGTGGGCTACCATGCCTTAGAGTGCATGGTGACATGTGGGGGCTGGATGCTGTTATATCCTACAGTGCACCAGACACCCCAAGTTAGAGAATCATCCAGCTACATCCAGAATCTCTCTTCTGGAAATTAATTCCACAGGGGATAGATCAGAAGGCAAAGCAGGGCCTTGAACACGAGCTTGCTCGGGGCAAGTGTGGCCAATGAAATGAGAAACTGAAAGCCAGAAGCTGTACCCAGCATTGGGATGGTTAGGGAGATCACAGTACATCACTTTGATGTCATTAGACGGACATTAATCGAAGTAAGTGTTGTGGTGATGTAGAAGGTATCCGTGAACACCACGGAGCAAACACAACTACTAAAAGGACTGTCACCTGGAGTCTACAGCAACTACACACACCACATACATACCACACCCCCCACACACACACACCAATACACCACACACACACATACACACACCACATACATACTACCATATGTACCACACATACACACCACATACACACCATGCCCCATATACATGCCACCATATACACCACAAACACACACCTCATACACACCATACTCTACATACACACCACCATATATAACACACACATACACACACACACACACACACACACACAACATCCTAAGACTGGGGGGGGGGCTTGGAGTCTCAGGGATGTTATGGGTGTGGTGGGGTCCTGGGAGAGATTTTTTTTTTTTTTAAAGCTTCTCTGATCATCTGAAGTTTCCTTTTTGGTTTACTATTCAAGGAAACACACATGGCTAACGATGGAGGTGTGTGCAAGGTGAAGATGGAAGGGTCCGATCTGAGTGCAACTCCCAGACCCTCCGCCATCTCCAACAACCCTGTGACCACAGACAGCTTTGCAGGTCTCTCTGAAGAGGCTGAGGACAGCGACATCACTGGAGGCAGCAGAATGGGACCTGAACCCAATCCATGGGGCCGCGCACCCCAGGAACCCCGCAAGGACCACAGCTGTTTTCATCACGGGAGTGGGCTCGGTCAGTATTCCTCTGTGGACCAACCTCCCCATCCTCACCACGGGGAGCTGGACGGCATGAAGTCTTTCTGACTGGATTGAGCATTGCAGTAGGTATGGCCCAAAGCCGGGCCAGGCCTTCACAGAGCTGAACGGGGAGGAGCAATGTGGGCAGCGTCAGCTTACATTTCAGGTGGGGCTGCCAGTCACAGAATGCCCACCTCAGGACTGGCAAGGGAGAGACAATCTGGGGTCTAGCCTCAGACCACAGCCAGTGGTCAGACAATGACATTGGGACAGGACTAGCAAGTGAGGGACAATCTGGGGTCTAGCATCAGACCACAACCAGTGGTCAGACAATGACATTGGGACAGCGGGGGAGGGGACTGTGAGCCAAAGGACACCAGCGCCAGTCAGTTCAGCTACAACCAGAAAAATGGCTGGGGCGGAAGCTCGGAAGCCGCAGAGGCATGGCCAGGAAGCCAGCCCTTCCCAGGTTCAGGCAGTGGCGCTTCAGAACTGGCCTCCACCTCCAGGGACTGTGGCAGCTGCCTTTTTGGAGAAATCTGGGTTTCCGCCTGCAGGCTTAGCTGATGCCTCCACACCTGGGCCGGACAGGCATGTGGGAATCACATGGAGCACAGTGAATACTGGTCACATGACCGTTCTGCCTAAGGGCAAGGGTCCTGAAGATCACAGCAGGGATACACTGTCCACAGTGGGGCCCCGCTGCGCTGCGAGGACGCTAAGCCGGGTGATCGTCTCAGGTGAGGCATCTCAGGGCCCGTGGGCAGACTCAGGAGCCTCCTCCAGCTTTGCGACCCTGATTCTTGCCCAGGTGAGGGTCGTGCGGAGGGAGGTCTGCAGTCCCAACCAGTCAAGGAACATCCCCGAGAGTGGAGGAGATGGACTGGGACGGATGCAGAGATAGGTGCTCTGTCACCAGGGAGTGGACCGGGCCAGAACTAAGCAGGTGGGCAAGAGAACGGGACTCGAACTGAGATAAATCGGTCATTTCATGGCACTAGTTGTAGGCTCTGGAGACCGGTCAGCTTTACAGATATGAGTCTCATCTGTGCGGCTCACACACCGTACGACCTTGAGCAAGTCACACGACTGCTCTCGCCTCCTATCATCTTATAACAGTAAGGGCAGCAGGAAAAAAGAAAATGTGGGGGTGGGGGGAGGCTCGACCAACGGTGGCGTTGCTAACATCAAATTCTCAGAAGAGGAAACTTGGAAGGGGCCACATTGTCCCCGTGTCACTGGGGAGGCATTCCAAGGTCAAACCCAGAACAAGGAGCTTGGAATGTGGAAGTCTGTGTCTAAAGCCATGGATGGACAGTCAGGACGTCAGGGGGAGGGGCTAACTAAATGGAGCAGGAAGACTGGAGGACCGGGTGGATGTGCCCTGAGGAAGGTGTGTGGACCAAGGACTTAGGCATCTGTGGCCATCTCGCCTCTACCGCCCTGTGGGCAGTAGACTCATAGCTCTTTCTTCAGCCTGGGAACCTGGGGGAGTCTGCTGACGACAGAGACCAAGACATCAGTCCCAACACCGCAGAGCCCAGCAAGGGCAGACAAAATAAGGCCCCTCACCCCCATCAGAACCTGCAGAGATAAGACACACAGGAAAAGGGGGCCAGTTGGAGGCAGCTGGCTCAGGCTGGGGACCCTCAGCCTCCCAATGCCCAGCCAGCATGGTGATCACATCTGATCACGCTGAGACTTGGCTCGACTGCCCCTTGAGAGCACAGCTGTGTTCTGAGGCCTCTGTGAGCTCAGGCTCCTCCGTCATTAGTGAGGAGCATGAAGAAGCTCAGGAGTGGAAACCAAGTAGGATATCAGCCTGCTTAGGTACTTACGTATATGCATGGCAGAAACCCCCACAGGAACCCACCTGATGCCCAGACAGATCTACAGCTGTGAGGCTGGGAAAGACATACTGACAGAAATGACTCCCGTGTGCACTGGTGCACGCCACGAACACCTCTACAGCCAATCGCGCACCCGCTCGTTCAGTGGAGATTCACTGAGTACCTATGGTGTGCCAGCTGCCACGGAGCTAACACCGTCACAGAACCTGACCCAGCTGCACTGCTGACACCTGGAACATGGCAGGCAGAGACACGCTAAGGGTGGAGAGAGTCAGCGTTACTATGTGATGGTCAGTGACAGAGGACAGGGCCTGATGCGCACACGTGGATGCACACACCTCATGTTTACCAAGATAAAGACAATGCCGGGCAGCATGTGCTCCTGGCCCCGCATCACTTGAAGGAATCGGGAGCCCTTCAGACTTCCAGATCGCTGCTCTCCCAGGGGCACTCCAAGCACAGTCGCTACGTGGGAAGCAGTTCAGACGATAATTAATGTTGGCAATTAAGATCGTCTCTGCTCACGCATCCAATTAGAGGCTGATACCAATGCGGCTGTTTGCTGCTTGTCTCTTTACCCAGAGCACTCTGCACTCCAGAGACCTTCTCCTGCCTGAGATGCGAGGGAGCTTCCCCCTCAGGCCCCTTGCCCCTGAGGCAACCTCTCCAGGTTCAGTTAACCTGCACCAGGGTTTGCCTGAAAGAACAGACCTCACAACACCCTTGAAATTCATCCCTCTTGCTGTTTTCTGACACAGTAAGGACAGACAGACGCCTCCTGCTCCGTAGGACGTGGGCGTTCCCGTGCACGGGTTGATACACAGGTAGCTGTTGCCAGTGGCTTGCTTAGTCAATATAACAACACATCTGTGTCATCAGCAACTGGCAAATCTTCCTGACTTCAACTCTGTAGCTCAGGCTGGCCTTAAGCTTTCCATCCTCCTGCCTCAGCCTCTCCAGTACCCGGGGTTGTAGGCCTCCATTCTCACACCCAGAGCCTGTTCCAATATAAAATCCAAACAGCTCTGAATGTCACACGGACAAGAGGATCCCAAAACCGACCCGGAACACGCTGAAAACACGGTATGTTTTCATATTCATCGCACATGCTTGAGACATACCTGAGCACATGACGGCTACTGCTGAGTTAGTTCATAAAGGGACGGGTTGATCTATAGCTCTTATTCTGACTGGTGTTCTGCTGGATGGTTGAAACATCTTATCTTGCTTAATAGTAATGAGATTCCTTAGATCCAAGCACCGTGGCAACAGAATATAATTGGAGAATGTTACGGTAAATTGCTGGCTGTGGCTATTTCTCCCTGGCAGGAGCTATCAAAACATGCTTATGCTTTCTTTTTATGCCTTTCCAGATTCTCTACAGAGACTATGGATTCGGTGTATTATGAGAAACTTGGAAAATGGGCTTCATTTCTCTGGTCCACTGCAATTGAACCCCCCTCTACCTGCTCAAGAGAGAGAAAGAGCCGGCTATCCGCAGGAAGAAGGACCAGGGAGCGTGCATTCGCTGTTCCATGAGGTCGTTTCCTTAACTATCCTGAAAACTCTCTATTTTTATGGTGCAATAATAGACACAGAGAGACTCATCAAAGACCTCATTTTAGTTCACTTTCCGTTGCTAGAATAGAACACCCGAGACTGGATCATTTATAGAGAGAAGACGTTTATTTTGGCTCGTGGTTCTGCAAGTCCAAGGGCATGGCACTAGCATGCGCTTGGCTTCTGCCCGAGGCCACATGCACCTGACAGAAAATAGAACAACAGAAAGGGAATGAGACACCGTCAATGAGGACAAGGTGGTGCCAGGGTCCCTTCTTGACAACCACTCTGGAGGCAACCATTTTGGTCCTCTGAAAGAAAGAACCCAGGTGTATGTGGGGTGTAGGTGTGTAAAAACTTAACACCCACACACCCACATAGACCAGAGCACCTCCCAAAGGTCTCACCACCTTTCAGCACTGTTATTTGGATACTTCAAAGACAAAATGTCAGTTGTTCTTTGCGGGGAACAATCAGATTCAAACCTTAGCAGATCCCAGAGACACACAGATAGAAAGAGGCAGGGGGGCCAGGTGTGGTGGTACGTGCCTTTGACCCTAGCACTCGGGAGACAGGCAGGTGGATCTCTGTAAATTCCAGGACAGCCTGGTCTACATAGAATCTCCAGGACAGCCAGGGCTACACAGAGAAATCCTGTCTGGACAGCAACAACAAGAAGAAAGTGGCAGAGAGACGCACACCAAGACATGTTTACGGGGCCAGCAAACATCTGACTGTTCCTCCTCACTCGGGCCAGGCATGCCTCAGGGGTCACTGCACAAACTTGAGCAACCAGAGGCCGACATCTCTTCTCTTCACCACCCAGCTAAGTGCCTCGGCCCCAGACTGGCCTGTGCTTTGCCTGTCAGTGACAACCATAATGCCAGACCTTATCACGCCTTAAGTGATGGCAATCTGCCCAGAAGTGCCCCTGGGTCCTCAAGGAACACAGCGAGACATATGGTGCCTGTTAGGTTTTTGGTGTGGAGTGTCACTCCTGTGCAGAGGGCTTGATCTTTGGCTGGTGGCAATGATTTGAGAAGCACTAGCAACTTTAGGAGATGGGCTCGCTGGAGGAAGTTGGTTGCTGACAGGTGTCCCCAAGCACAATCTTATGCCCTGTCCGTTTCATGTCTCTCTTTCTGATTCCTGGTTACCACCAGGTATGAAACCTTGGTCTGTCATGAACGCTTACCACCATGACACTCTGCCCATCACAGGGCTCACCCTGGACACTCTACAGGGTCTCACAGCAAGGAAAACATATTTAAATCCAAGGCCACGCATGCTACAAACAGCAGAGAGCTTCCTCAGAGTCAGTACACAGAGCTGTGGTCCAGGGAGCCCAAAGCTGTATCTTCAGCTGGCAGCTGAAGTCAATAATATGTAGGAATCTCCCGTGTGTGTGGTAATGATTTTGGAAACATGGAAGATTCAAGGCTGAAGGGGTCATGGAGAGAAGTGGAGGCTTGGCACTGTGTGCCAGGGTCAGAGTCCTTGAAGAGGCCACGAGAGGTCATTGATGGAGGTGCAGTCTCAGCTGGAATGGAGACTCCAGCATGTTTGAGATGCCAGGACAGAGGCAGGTGTGGAGTAGAGCTGACCTGAACCCATGAAATAAGCTGCATGTGCTGTAAATGGCGTGGCTGGAGAGGTGGGGGTTACCTAAGCCCTCTAGAGCCCAGAAGATCGTGAGTGAGTCCAAAATGTTTTACACAGAGTTATTTATGCTGTTGAAGTTTGGTTTTGCTTTGCTCTGCTCATGACTATGCCCTGGTTCCCCCCACCCTCTTAGAATAAGGAAGTATGTAAGTTGTTTTATTATTTTTATTTTTATTTTTTATTTTACAGGAGCCTACAATGAAGAGACCTGGAATTTTAAAGAAGATCTCGGACTTTAAAAGTGTTGGGATTTTTAAAGACCATGGGGCTTTTAAATAGGAAAGAAAAGATTATGGTTTAATAGCAGTGTGTTTGTGTGTCAATTGTACTGGTTTGTTTTGGTCAACTTGACACAAACTAGCATTACCTGAGGAGGGGGAACCTCAACTGAGGAATTGCCTCACTCTGACTAGCCCAGAGGCAAGTCTGTAGGGGCATTTTCTTGACTGTGAGTGATGTGGGAAGGCACAGCCCAATATGAGCAATGTCAGCCCTAAGCAGGTGGTTGTGAGTTGTATAAAAAGCAGGTTGGGCCGGCCACAGAGAGCAAGCCAGAAAGCTATATTTTTCCATGGCCTCTCCATCAATCCATGCCTTGAGTTTTTGTCCTTACTTCCTTCAGTGATGGACTGTGCTTGGGGTATGTAAAACAAAGAAACCACCTCCTCCCAACCACCAAGCTGCTTTGGTCACAGCATTTATCACAGCAACAGAAAAACAGACTAGGGTGGATCAGGGTGGAGTGGGGTGGACCAGGATGGAATGTTTCTGTTTAACAAAATTCTGTGTATGATTAAGTCCATCTTTCCTTTAAAAAATAATGTTAACAATGGCGAGGGGGGAAAAACTGAGGACTTTAGTGTTGTAATCAATTTATTACAAGTTTTAGTTTCCTGTATAAAATGGATGAGCTTTTCAGTAGCTTTTAAAGAGAATAATTAAGATAGAAACCATGAATAACAATAAATAATCTCTCTTTTTCCCCTAGCTATTTGTCACAGTCATGGGAAGTCTGAGTGACAAGAGTTAGCGATGGCTCAGTCTGTAAGGCACTTGCAGCGCCAAGCCTCATGACCTGTGCTCAAGCCGCAGAACCCACACAAGAACCTGGTGCAGGATTATAAACACTGGTAATCCTTATACCCCCAGGGGAAGAAAGGGGCGGGGGACGGGGGGACAGGAGAAGGCCAGGAAGTCTGCAAGCCAGCTAGCCTGGCCTACGTCTCAAAACAAAGTTGAAGGCCAGGACCAACACCCTAAGTTGTCCTCTGACTTTCCACACATGTGCACACACATGAACTCACATGCACAGACTCGAGAAGTCCCTCATTAATGACATTCAACATACGATCCTTTGGCTCCATGATGATGAAAACCACCGCACATTCAGTACAAACTGGGCTTTGAGTTTTGAACCTGGATCTTCCCCTGAGCTAGTGGTGCTCTGTGCCAGCCTTCCTCACGGTGCTGGACGGCGCCAGATTCAGCTCCTGATTAGTCTCACCATCAGGAAGGCAGAGGGAGAGCCAGCCTACAAGCAACAGCCTTGACTCTGGACCACAGGAAACCTGCCTCTCTATGGGGACTACGGCAGTGGATATCTGTCTTTCACCTCCCGCTTCCTGGTGACAATGGCAGTTCTCGCTCTTCGACTAAAGCTTCTTGCAAGGGAAAAAAGGAGGGAATATCAAGTGGTTCCTACCTTACCCCTCTGAACAGCAGTTCTTTCTGATGAGGCTGTGAGAACACAAAAGCCACAGATACCATACAGGCAGGACAACCTCATTTTCCAGAAATGAGTCGAAAAATATATTGCCTTTTGGCTGAAGGTGAAAGGATTTGAATGCTCACACTGAGGGAGTCTGATGAATCAGAGAAATAGAAATGGCCCCATGTCATTCAGTCCCAGGAATCTAATACAGGGAACTGAATCAGTGAATTGGATGGGGGAATCTGTTTCCCTCATGGTGGGAAAGTTGAAGCCAGAAGAGGCTGGCTTAATCCAGATGCTACTTTACATGGTCAAAGCCCTTTGCAGATGTGACAAGGATCCCCAGGTGGGGTCATTTGTCAAACTGACTCTGTAGGATTCTTGGAGAAAGCAGGCAAGAGGGTTTGTAGGGGACAATTGTCACCATATTGGGGGACATCAAGTTTGGGGTAATACAGGCTAGAGCTAAGAGAGGCGAATGGATCTTGAAGTCAGAGGAGCAAGAAGCAGGAAGGCGAGGCTGAGCCAGGGATGAGGAAAAAGCCCAAGCATGGGCCCTTCTGGTAAAGGTGAGGTTCCAACAGTGTCCCCTGTTGGAAGCTGGCTTTGAGAGGAAGAGGATCCCTAAGGAGATCTGGAATTAAAACATGTGACAGCTTCCAAGAGTGCCCAAGGCAGAGCCTCCTCCTCCACTGCCCCCAGTTGTGTCCTGCTAGGCAACCACTGAGTTGAGAAAGTGGGGATGGGTTGGGGATGGAGGTGGGGATGGAGGTG
>CABHPP010109120.1:0-13561 GCA_902168425.1 Peromyscus attwateri
AAGCTACGGGATGCACACATGCCATGTGCTTAACACAAGAGATGGTTCGCAAAGTTCAGTAACTGCTCTATGGTACAAAGTCTTGAAAAAGAAAAGGGAACTTAGAATTATTAAAGAGTCCATAAACTCTCAATTCTGTGGGAGTCACTGTACCTACAACACAAGGGCAGAGAATGGATAAACAAGGGCAGAGAATGGATAAACTGAGATGGTCACCTATGCCCCCATGGGAAAGGCCGGACAGAGATGATGGAGGGTAGGGCTGGTGAGTACCATACCTAACAAAGGACAAAGGATGTGGCTGTGGAAACATTGGATCATGGAACAGGGCATGTATAGAAGAAAGCCAGGAAAGTTCTGCACCAGTATACACTGATAATCCATTTACCTGGTCCTCCTGATGCTAGGATAGATCTGTGGTTGAAGGATGATTTTTCCTAACTCCATCAAGATAAGGAGGTTTAGATTTTCTCTAACAAGTAGATATGTTTTTAAGAGAATAGAAGAGGGAAGTTAGGGAAGGCAATGAAAAAAAAAGGAAGAAAGAAATTTGAGGAAGGTGAAGAGACTCCATTGTCCAACAGCTTCTTTCTGTGCTAGGGATTGAACCCAAGGCCTTGGGCATGCTAAACTTGCTTTATCACTGAGCTACACCTCCCATAGTCTATGATGTCTTAGCACAGACGCCTGCACAATTTTCAGAAACACAGATCTCACATCTCTGACATGGAATATTAATTGCCACAGATCTTCTGTTCTGCTCTGTACAATTTCTATGCCCACTTGAGTATAGGACGCACCGATACACCAGTGTTTAGCAGTAACAGGTCATATTCATTCCTGGATAGAGAAGCCAGGGCAGCAACATGACCATCTTCCACTCCAAATCCCACAAGGACAGCCTGTCGGAAGAGCCTACAGTCTGTATTTAATCCCAAAGCTCTGGAATGGCATTTCCTGTGTCAAAGGGAAAACTGGGTCTAAAGATGAACAAGGGTACTAGAACTCCCCGTGGCCACTGCTCACCACATCCACTCAGGAGGGGTTAGAAGTCAGGGACACCATTTAGAAGGCTGTTACTTACTTCACTCAGGCAAAGTCACCCCATTTCTGAGAGATCTAAGCAGGGACCTGGCACGTATATTTGAGATGCTGTATGAACTGTTGAATGAGGAAATAGAGTTGATCCCTGCCAATGCCAACTCTACTCTGCCAAGGGGAAAGGTTCTTTCTCCTGGTGCTTTCCACTAGCACATGTACAGACTCACAGAAGCAGGCCTCCAAAGACAGGAGTTAGGCATGTCTCACTCAACTTTGCATCAGGATATCAGTTCATATAAATCCCACAAAAGGGTAGTTTACCCTAGCAATGTAGGCCGTGAAGTTTCAGAATGCCAAAGGTTAACTGGAATACCCGAAAGTCCCCAATCAGAGACTTCAACAAGCATGATTGGCACAGCAAGGAACTGAGACACTCAAGGTCTGTTTTCACCGTCAGGGATACTTTTACCACAATGCCCCTCTCCCTCTAGACTAGTTGCTAGGGTGTACTAAGAAGGTGAACGCTGCCTCCCTGGTTACTTCAGTGCCCAAATCCCTTTTGTGGAAGCCTTGCAAACCACACATGCATTTTGTTTGTTTGTTTGTTGTTTGGCCTTCAAGATCACAGGCACATCTGCAGATGTAATTTTCAAATTATGAAACACTAATATGTTGATGATGTTAATTTTCTTTTCACACAAATGCTGAAAAGCATACATCCATGAACACCCAAACAGAACCAAAGAGAGTTTTATGGGGAGAAAGTCAGAGTGGGAAGAGGATGAGAGAGAGAGAAGAAAGGGAAGGTGATATAGGGGAGCAGGGGGCAAGGAGAAATCAATGGGAAAGAAAAGAGAGAGGCCAACCAATGTCCAAGGATAAAAGATTTTTCAAAACCTTAACTCCCCTCATCAACTTCTGTCTCTTGTCAAGAGTTCCTCACAAGACTTTAACATGTGAAACCTAACTCCAGCCTGTTTAGTTAATTATGGAAATCCAACATGGAAACCATTATTTCCCTGTGTAAATTTATTCACCAGGTGTTGTCCACCCACTGCCCTCCTGTTCTCAAGCTGACAAGAGCCGCCTGAGGGGCCTGAGGAGAGGGGGATCCACAGGGAGCCGTCACATCATTCCAGAAGATGCCAGCTGGAGGAAGCAAGGCTGTTCTCCACCCCACTGGGCTTGCCTTTTTTTAAGATAAGTGGTTGGTGAGACTGAACTGTAATCCAGGGTCTGTGTTGGGAGGAGTTCCCCAGCTTGAAGGCTTGCTATGTGCTCTGCAGGCAGATCTAAGCACTCCTGCTGGGGGTGGGGTTGGGGAGGGGGCTAGGAGCCCACTGGTGTTGTCTGAACTCACAGGCAACACAACGTTTGCCAGCCATGTACAAACCTTTTCTGTTGCCAGCTCTCTCCACTGGGTCTCCCATCACAAGGACAAAAGACAGTTTCTTACCTGACCGAAGTTTCAGAGGACCCTGCAAACATCTGAGAGAAGCAGGATCACAGGCAGGGGAAGCAGGGAGCAGATGAACCAAGATGTTCCAGCTAATGCTGACCTTCAGCCTGGTCTTTGTACAGAAGCATGAATTGTAACTGAGAATCACCTGGGTGGGCACCAACACTAGCTGGTACTACACCATACAGTTGTAACAGACAGCCAATGCAGATCGCCCTTCGAGAGAAGAGGGATGCACACCCTTCCATCTGGCAAGGACACTGTCCAGAAATGAGAAGATCCCAAGTCCAGAATAGCAATAACACTTGCTCCCTCCCGGAAGTGGTCTAGGCAGGCACCACCAGCATGGGCTTCTTGTCTTGCCCAGAGTCCTGTGTTTCTCACATTGAGTTCAGTCCTCTGAGCAGATTCTTTGGGAATTCTGGTGGGCTAACACTTCATGGGATCATGGAAGAGGAAGATTAATTTGGGGGACTGTGGTCTCTGCTGCTCCTTTAGTCCTGACTAGACCTGAGAGTTTGTAAACTCAACCCCCTCATTGATGACCACTAGCTTTTGTCACTCAGCTTGAATTCCTTTCCGTCTAAGTGATGTACTAGAGGAAGGTTGGGACCTCTTCCCTGAAGGAACCATCTCGTGTTTACCATGCTTTTATCCGACAGTTTCTATAACTGCCCATCTCCGGTTAGAATTGACACAGATGAGGCACCCCAATGAGTCATCTGAATGCAAAACATGTCCCTCCCTGTCCCTTAACATGGCAGCAGCTTTGCTTCCTTACAATGACATTGTCAGTTATGCTGACCAACAGACTCATTCTTTCTACCCCAGCTCTCTTGCTGCATGAGGAATCCAAAGTGACCAGTCACAATTTAAATAGCTCTAAATTAAGTGTGATTCCTACTTGGAACCTCATGGATCCAAGTCCCTGTTCTGCCCAGGAATAAGAGCCCATAGAACCACAGAACCAAAAACTTCAGAGACAAAAAGAAAACTTCCCAACTGGTTGATTTAGAGTGATGGAAAGCAAGTTTCTTCCTATTCCCATCCCCTGGTTTTGAGACCTGTGTACTCCGCCCAATGGTCACAGGTCTAAAATGTGTATCACATACTGAAGAACTGTACTCTTCCCTCTTAGAATAGTAACTACAAGCTGGAGCCTTGGTGGAGACCTGGAGGAATTCATGCCACCCTATGCTGGAATTTGTAGATGGTGTGGCATAGGACAGGACCAGTGGATCCCATGGTTCTGTTCTCATTGTCATGGTTTCTTTGCTACAGAATGGTGCCTTAGTTAGAAGTGATGTTTTGTTGGATGATACCAGCTTCCCCTGTACTCTGTGGGCACTGTATGCAGGAAACAAAGGAAAGGGAAATCCATACCTAGAGCACGTTAGTCACTTAGCACGGTGACACAACCGTGGAGAGAATCACCTTAAAAACATGTATTCACTGCGCCTTGACCGGTTGTGAGTTTCTGCATTAACCACCACCCACTGCACAAAGGAACTTCTCTGATGAGCTCTGAAACCTGTGCTAATTGACAGGTATAGAGATATAAACTTAGAGAAAAATTTGATGCTATATCCACTTATCAGAATAATAGTAATATATTTACCCCTGGGGCAATTGGACATAACTATAGTTTCCTTCTATAGACCATGGCATACATCCAATCAGAAAGTTATTGGTTACACCCATAACATTCACACTACTATGGCACTCAGGGTTATATCTTATGATACCAGTCATTATTGTAGTTCACATGGTTCACAGCTGGGTAAGACTGTTGGTGACCCCTCTCCCTCATCAGCCTACATAGCACTTTCTAGTACTCTGAACGCTAGCCAACAGAGAAGAAGCTTTCTGGTCAATACCAACTTGCTTTCTCCATGGGCTATGACCACAGTGGTGTCCTCAGCAATAGGGTCTTATCAGTTCTGGTGGTCAACCAAGAGCAATGACAGTAGTCTGTATTGTTTGGGGGAATCTCCAAGACACCCATGACAACAACTTGAGGGAAAGTATTCCACATCTGGAGCTTGGCTTTTTATTTGGCTATCTATGGCTTCTTCATGGGCCCGAGTTGCCACATGACTTCACCCTCCAAGTTCCTCTAACATTATATTACTTTTCTCACTACTATGGCAAAATGCCTAATGAGAGCAACTGAAGGAAGGAAGGAAGGGTGTTTGGGGCTCACAGTTTGAGGGGATACAGTTTATCATCCGGGTGCTGGTGAGAACAGCTCTAGCTAAGGAGGAAGGAGCATGAGGCAGCTCATCTTGTGGAATCCACAATCACAAAGTAGAGAGAGATGAACTCTGGTATCCAGCTGACTTCTTTGCCTTTTTTTTTTCCTTTTGTTTTCAGTCTAGGATTCCAGGCCATGGGATGGTGCCACCCATACTCAGGGTGGTTCTTCAGTCCTCAGTCAAACTAACTTCAGAAATAGCCTCATACTATACACATCAATCAAACTATTATTCATCCCTAGACACATTGCAAAGCCTTCGTGGCAGAAGGGTTCCCAAGACTCTGTTGAGTAACACCTTCATTATAACCTTTGTGTAATAAATTGCACCATCATGATCAATAGTTTGCCAACCTGTCTCTCTTCCCCCAGGCTGTGAGTTTGCCTGTTCACGGTAGAGTTGTTCTTTGATAGAGATCAGCATGATATTGTCAAAACTCAGGCTGTAGTCACAATCCCCAAAGCATCACATGTGTCTGCTTTCATAAAGAACAGAAAATCACACACAAAAATTGATACTAAAGCAATGTCAGATCTCCCTACATGTAGGCAGACCCACAATTTTGAACTGACCAAGTTCACTGCTGATCAAAAGTTTGCACATTTTTATATAGCAATAATCATTCCTAGTCTGCTCAGCATGGACCAATGATGTCTCAATCCTAGTTTTGAGAAACTGCAGTATTTCTACTTATAATTGGTATTTTATTTAAAAAAAAATTCTGATGATAATAAATTTTGATTTTTAAAAGGTTGCAGACATGGCCCATTTTATGAGGCTCTTTTATTTTATTTTGCTTAGTTTTTGTTGTTGTTGTTATTTTGTTTAGTTTTGTTTTGTTTTTTTAGACAAAGTCTCACTGTAGAGCCTAAGCTGCGATCCTCCTGCCTCAACCTTCCTGCTGGTAGAATTACAGGTATACCCAATTCATTTTTGTTTGTTTGTTTGTTTTGAAGTATTTTGGAAACAGAATCTCACTATATAGCCAAAGGTGACCTGTGTTCCTCCAGCATCAGCTTTCCAAGTGCTAATATAAACAGGCATGCACCACCACACCTGGCTTATTGTTAGGAGGCCCCATTCCTCCAAGAGCCAGCCTCCCTGATCATCAGGGCCCAGACACATTCATTCCAGTTTGGCCAAACCACCACACAGAGACCTGCACTAAGGTGGACCACATGGACGATGTACCACTCAAGTCCAGCTGCACATGCCCTGTGCAGTGGGTGGATTTGAACCCAGGAGTTAAGTGTAAAGCTTGAAGAGAATGGGCGCACGATGTAACTGAACAAAGAACAATGTGTGTTCTACCCTCTGACAGGCAGTAAATCGCCAGTCCAAAATCACATTCTCAGTTTCTGCTTTAATTTCTTCTTGAGCTCTAAGCTTCCTGCAAAGAAAAATTGAGATTTTAATGGGAGCCAAACTGACTGATTTATTTGCTTCACAAAGGTTTCAAGGACTTGAAAAAGAAATGTGATTTTAATTTACAGCTTTTAAAACTCACTCTGCTTCAAGTGGTTTACACATTAAGGTTGTAGCTACATGTCAACATGGCTTGTTGGAAAGTTTAAAAAAATCAGCCTTTAAAACTTGTGGCGACCACGGCAATGGTGGGCAGTGGTAGTCCTGGCTATTCTTTTGCTGGTTATAGAGGAAGTTAAATAACCAGTCTGGATAGTTTTCCTCCTGACTGACTTGACAGCTGATCTTGATATTGTTGTTAAAACAGCCTGCAAGGTGCTTTGGCTGCCAGCTTCCCAGAAGTTAAACATTAAAGGCAAAGTTCATAGCTACATAACCCACCTTCAAACTTCAACCTGGACTCACCGTCAGCATTTTAGCAGCTCTTAAAAATGGGCTTATTAGAGTTAGCTCTTACAGGATACAATTTCTATCCCATGGCCATTGCTACTCAGTGGTTAACAAATGCCTGCTGAGTGATCCCTCCCTCTGAGAGGAGTACATGAGATGGGAAGTGGGATGTGGAACATCGGCTCAAAACTTAGCTGAGCACGGAGTGCGATTTCTCTACTTGGGGCAACCACTTTCAGATGTCACCCTCAAGGCTTCTTGCTACCATGAATCGTCACAGACACGGCTGCTTAGAAGTAAGCAAGTGTGCCCTTAACTTCCCCACTTCTCAAGTATTATTTTTTTCTTAACCACACTACTATTTTCAAACAGATGAGGGATGGGAGTCCAAAACGCAAAGTTTCTACTGTTTCTGTCTTCTGCTGGCCTCTTCTCCACGTGGTCTTCTCCCTCTGAACACAACAAAAAGCCTTTTCTTCTAAATTAGTAACTGTAGATGGAAATTTCTCCAGTCCTGCCTTGTCCAGCAGTCCAAACGAATCTCTCCTATCCTCGTTCCCACAACTGCTTATAAAATAATTATTCAGAGGCTCATATTAATTACAAACTGTATGGCCTATGGCTCAGACTTCTTGCTAACTAGCTCTTTCATCTTAAATTAACCCATTTCTATTAATCTATTTGTTGCCACGTGGCTGTGGCATTACCAGTCTGCTGGCACCTTGTTGCTCCTTGGGCAGCAGCAGGCTTGTGTCTCTCCCGACTCCCCCCTTCTTCTCTCTGTATCTCTGCCTGGATTTCCCACCTGCCTCTAAGCTGCCTTGCCATAGGCCAAAGTAGCTTATTTGTTAGCCAACCAGAGCAACACATATTCACAGCGTACAGAAAGACATCCCACAGCAAGTAACTGTTCACAGACCTCTCATTTTGGGCTTTTTCCTCCTTGATCCAGTTTCATGCCTTCTAGTCCCATGCACTGCACCCTAAGATTGTCATTGCCAATGCTGGTATCTCAGGAGGAGTGAGCTCCATGTGAGAGCAAATCATCTCACTGAATGTGTCTGTGATATTATGGAGAAGAAGGTTGAGTTAGAGATATGTGGGGTCTCTTTCAACCCTGAGACTGTTTGATCATGGGAAATCAAATTCTCTGGGCCACATCAGCATAGTGGGATCCAAACTGTTACATTAATAGCAATAAACACCTTCTTAGTTATTTCTAAACACCTCTAGGAAAGGCTCATCATATGTGCTTACGAGGCAGTATAACATCTGGCCTTTTCTTTCTCTCCTGCCCTACTTCTTATTGTGCTGACTATTTTTTTTTTTGAAACCTCTGATACAATATACTGCTGTCAGTACATGGCATGACTTCCAGAACACACTGTCCAGTTGCCCCTAGCAAGCACATTAATCTTTCTGGCCTGTACTGTCACATCCACCAAGTGCTGCCTGTGATGCACAGAAGCCTCCAGGTACCAAAGCAGGTCTATAGTCTTTGGATTCCTCAGCATGAAAGGTGTAGGATGTAATGCAGACAGACAGAGGGACCAAAACTGCCACTCTCCCTGTTGGTGGTGACACTACTACATGGTCGGGGGAAGAGGGCTGAATCATTGGCCCTTGTAGTAGCAGTATCCATTCATTCCTCTCCATGACCACATGATGAGCAGAGTACACTTCCTGCCCTTTTACTTTTCCTTTGGCCATGTGACTTGCTTTGGCTAATGAGATGTTTGGAGATAAGGCATAAGCAGATGCCTTTGGCTTTATTCTCTGGTCTGTCATCACTGTGAGAACATCTCTGGGTAGCCTGAATCTCACCATTAAAAACTAAGGGGAAAATTTACCCAGATATTGACAGATCCAAAACCTATGCCAGAGCCACCCTGGTCACCTACAGAACAAGAACGTGACAGTAAGATACTGAATTGAGCCTGGCAGTAGTGGCACATGCCTTTAATCCCAGCACTTGGGAGGCAGAGACAGGTGGATCTCTGTGAGTTTGAGGGCTGCCTGGTCTACAGAGGGAGTTCCAGGACACAGCCAGGGCTACATGGAAAAATCCTGTCTTGAAAAGGAAAAGAAAAAGCTACTGAATTAAGTTGAGCTTGGGGACAACTTGTTTTGTAGTTTTATTGATGCAATTAGAGGAAAAGGCATTAAAGTGATGCTGTTTAAAGCTGTGGTTCCCAAGCCCTTGATATCAAATGATTTCGATGTCTTCTTTGCCTTTGTAGCACCTGCAAAACTCACATGCATACAAGGATTTGAAGACTAGGCTGCTTACAAATCTGAATGCTAAGAATAGCTTTAGATCTAGAGTTCATTGTCTGCTTTGATGCCTGGGAATTTATAGGGCTAAGCTTTTTAATAGCAGTCTCCAAACTGGGTTCCCCAGATCTGTAGAGAATCTGCTAAAAAACCCAAAAGAACCAAAAGAAATTCACAGAGGACTGGGGAAGGGCCCATAGTTTTAGAAGGGACTTGCCTCAGCTTTTGTGTGTGTGTGTGTGTGTGTGTGTGTGTGTGTGTGTGTGTGTGTGTGTGTGTTGGAGTTCTCTACAATGTTTCTTTGAAGACATGGTTCATTCACCTCTTTTTTTGTTTGTTTTGTTTTGTTTTTTGAGACAGGGTTTCTCTGTGTAGACCTGGCTGTCCTGGAACTCACTCTGTAGACCAGGCTGGCCTCAAATTCACAGAGATCTGCCTGCCTCTGCCTCCTAAGTGCTGAGATTTAAGATGTGCACCACCACTGCCCCGCCTCATTCACCTTCTTAACAATAAATGAATCCTTGAAAATCAGAGTGGCCTTGTTAGAAAAGAACACAATTTTTAGCCTCTTAAGTGAGGATTCTTCAGTCCTTCAGAGCTGTCTAGGAACCCTACTGTGTTTTCTTGATTGGTACACTCTCCCATTCTCTACTAGACTGATCCATACCATCCATTCCATCCTTAAACTCCGAGCCTCACTGTCCTATCTGCCCCATACCTCTTGTGCTTGTTTCTTGTCAACTTGATACAAGCTGGAGTCATCCGGGAAGAGAGAACCTCAGTTGCAAAAATGCCCTCACCATATTGGCCTATGGGGCATCTTCTAGATTAATGAATTGATGTGGGTGGGCCCATCCCATGGAAGGGGAGTACCACATCTGGGGAGGTGTGTAAGAAAGGAGAGTGAGCAGGCCACGGGGATCAAGGCAATAAGCACCATTCTGCCACAGTCTCTGCTTTGGGTCCTATCTCTAGATTCCTTCCCTGTTTGACATCTTGCCCTGACTTGCCTCAGTAATAGACTGTTGCCTAGAAGTGTAAGATGAAGTTAACCACTTCCTCCCCAAGTTGCTTTTAGTTGTGGTGTTTCATCACACCAATAGAAACTAAGACACCTCTCTAACGAGGACTTCCTACTCTATCCAAATCTAAAATACAGTGACTGGATTAGTTTTCTCACAACAATGACAAGACCCTAACAAAAAGCAACTTGTGGGAGGAGCTATCTGGGCTCATGGTCTGAGGGTCAGTCTATCAAGGCGGAGAAAGCGCAACAGCAGGAGCGTAGGCAGCTGGCCATGTTGTACCCACAGTCAAGAATCAGAAACAGGCAAACACTGATGCTCCACTCACCTCCATTTTATTCTGCCAGGGCTCAAGCCCATGGAATGGTGCTATTCACATTTGCTACAGGTCTTCCCACCTCCGTTAAGCCTCTCTAGAATTGCCCTCTAAGACACACCCAGGTTTTTATTTCCAAAGCGATTCTAATCCCATCCAGTTGACAATCGAAATTAACCATCACTATGGGCACCCAGTAATTCTTCATTAGATCAGTGAATAGACTGTTGTGTGAGGGGTAGAGCCACTGGTGCACTCTGACAAGCAGTACCTAGCTTACACTTGAAGGGCAGTGGTCCCAAAACAAAGGAGCTCCAAAAGATCAAACTGGAGATTTAGTCCCCAGCCCATCACAAACTACACATAGTTCCAATGTTTCCTCCTGCTCAGCTTCTCTAACTATACAGGGAGGTTAGGCTACAGGCAGAGAGTCTGCCCTGAACATACCCATCTTTCCTGCAGACAGCTGCACCTCCTCAGTCAGAGTTTCTCCAGGAATGCCTAAGAGTCTACATTCAAAAGAAGGGCAACTGGTCTGTTAAACAAACTTTCAAACTCCTACATCAAATGATCCCTTGCAACACAAACAATCCAGAGCTGCAAGCGACCCGCTTTGGTATGCCAATAGCCTGGTTTGTACAGGACTTTACCACTGAATGAAAGCCCCAGGCCTGCCTCTCAAAAACCCTGAGTTCTGGGCCAACCATGACAGTCAACAGTTGTCACCCTGCTTTAATGCATTCCCAGCAGGTGAGCTTTGCTAAAGGAACGACTGGGTTTTCTGGCACTCTCCACAGCCTTCTTTTCATTTCTTTGGCCTATATCCAAATCCTACAAAGTCTTACAGGGCTGTTTCTCCATGTCTGTACCTCTGAAGGGGGAAGGAGGTTGCTAGACCCCCAGCTTCAGCCCTCAAAGCAACCCACTTTCTTCCCACTGTGTTGCCTCGGAGCCTCAAGGACCGGCCGTGAATGAGGACTGCAGGGAAGGCCCAGGTTGCCGGGGTAAGGCATGGCCTCTCCTTCTGCCTCCCATTATAGGAACAAGAAACAGAATCCAGAAACATCTGTGTCCAGTGATAGAGCTGAGTTTAAAATATCCCACACTCATCTCCTTAAAATGACTACGGCTGTAGAAGCTTTGCTCAGGAAAAAAAAAAAAAATCTTTTTTGCCCTCCATACTCTAGTCTGGAAATGTGAATTTCAACAGCTTGGCATTTCCCAGAACTATCTTTTGAGCAACACAAAATGAATATGGACTCACTCGACAGTTTTTACAGGATCATGTGCTGCATTTCTCCTCATCATCATTAACTGCTATTCAGCTATCATTATTAATAAACATATCTGGCATGTACTCAAGACTGGAAAACTATTCTTTAAATGGCAGTCTGGGGGCTGGAGAAATGGCGCAGTAGTTGAGAGCATTGGTTGTTCTTTCAAAGTCCCTAGTTCAATTCCCAGCACTCACGTGGCATCTCAGAACCTTCTGTAACTCCAGTCCCAGGGAACCCCATGCTCTCATCTGACCTCCATGGGCACTGCACACGGGTTGTGCACATGCACCCCGGCAAAACAGTCACAGGCATAAAATAAAAATAAAAGCTCAACAAAAATTTTAAAGACAGTCTGATTTGGACAATGAAGATCAAAGGAAAAGAAAATGCTAAGAATCAGAGTTTCCTAAATTCAGCCGAGCTTCGAGGTGACTGAGAAGAAAGTCTGTGTGTGCATCACTACACAATGGTTGATGAATTATGAAAATGTCATTTCATAACTAATAGCCAACTTTTATTTGAATTATCTAAAACTAAAAGCAACAGTAGGATGGGTGAGCAAACTATGATGTTCGTAAAATGAAATTCTCCACAACAAGGGAAAAAATTCAAACGTCAGTTTGTGTAGGAGCACACATGAAGCTTAGATCTGAAAACTAAGTTTCAAAGCCAGACATAGGTTCCTAGCATAGAATCCCATTTGCATGAAGCTTAGGTCTAAGGAACACTGATCTATAGTGCCAGAGACATCAGTACTCTTCTGTACTCACGCTAAATAAAGAATGTTCAGCTGTGAGAGAAAAGTTAGAGAGAACCTTGGAGATCTGTGGGGATTCTGGGACCACAGAACGCCATTGTCCCTCTTCCCTGATTTATTCTAATTATAATAGTGTTTTTATTATCTATGTAACTGTGTAATTTTCTATGTAACAATCTATGTAACTGAAATGTGTTCTCTATACTAAAAAAAGGGTTGCTGTTCATATACCTCTAAAGAACCCAGTCTCTGCCAGCCCAGAAAATTTTAAAATATCATACTAATAGAAGAAAATTTTATGTACATTAAAATTATAAGCACTGGGAATGGAGATATGGCTCAGTGGTTAAGAGCACTGGCTGCTCTTCCAGGGAACCTTGGTTCAATTCCCAGCACCTACATGGTGGGTCACAACTATCTGCAACTCCAGTTCCGGGGGGTCCAACACCCTCTGGCCTCTGTGGGCACCAGGAACACATGTGGTACACAGACATAGATTCAGACAAAACACCCCTACACACAAAATAAAAACAATAACAAAAACTTTTTTTTTTTAATTTACAGGCACTCTTGACAGAAGACACAGGTAAGTAAGTATTGGCATACTTACCTGGCACTTAACATAGATACTAAGCCTGCTCTAAGCACTCTGTGACCCGGGAGGTAGATGATGTTCTTATGTCCATTTTACAGATTAGGAACCTAACAGTAATAAGCGGCAGTGAAACTGAGTTTGGATCAGGGGATGGTGCACTGGAGTCTGTGTCCTTCACCAGTTTATGTTTTCCTTATATTGCCCTCCCCAAAAAGTTACATTTACTGAACTACAATGAACCAGATTGCTATGTGCTAGTTTTTCATTAGAAAGGTCTTGTTGGGGCTGGAGAGATGGCTCAGTGGTTAAGAGCACTGACTGCTTTTCCAGAGGACCTGGGTCCAATTCCTAGCACCCACATGGCAGCTCACAACTGTCTGTAACTCCAGTTCCAGGGGACCTGGCACCCATGGCAAAACACCAATGCACATAAAATAAAAATAAACAAACTAAAAACAAAAGGTTTTGTTGTTTTGCTCTTGGTGCGCTTGGGTTCACAATAGACCTGGATTACTGAATGTCTGTGTCTTTTTTTACCTCTTTCACTTCTTTTCCTTCTCCACATAGCAGAGAAATGGAAACGCGCCTTTTACTTTCCATCTCCACATACCACACTGTTGAAGTCCAAGGCTCTCCAGGCATGCCAGGCCTGGCATTTCCAGCAGTAATCTAATGTGCCATAAAATGTTTCAGAAAGATATTGGTTTACTCCTCAGAGCACTGATCAAGTTCTCCTAAACAGGATCA
>CABHPP010109123.1:0-15126 GCA_902168425.1 Peromyscus attwateri
GAGAGAGAGAGAGAGAGAGAGAGAGAGAGAGAGAAATCATGCATGTGCCTGTGTACATAGGGAGACCAGAGGAGCACTGTCCTGCTCTACAACTCTTCAAAGTATGCCTTTAAGACAGGATTACTCTCTGAACGCGGAGCTGGGCTACAGTGATCCTCATTTCTATGCCCCAAACACTGGGGTTCCAGGTGCTCACAGCCCCTGGCTTTTTACCCTAGTGCTGGTGGTCCCGACTAACGTCCTCCTGTGTGTTCAGCAACCACTCCTCCTGCTTCAGTAGTCTTCTCAGCCTCCTCTGCTGAAGATCTTTACCATAAAGCACCAAAGT
Organism: Peromyscus attwateri; assembly: GCA_902168425.1. Classification (NCBI taxonomy): domain Eukaryota; kingdom Metazoa; phylum Chordata; class Mammalia; order Rodentia; family Cricetidae; genus Peromyscus; species Peromyscus attwateri. Next base: position 329 of record CABHPP010109123.1, read on the forward strand.
TTGAACAAGGCTTCTCCTTCCGTGCCTCCTCAGTGTTGAGTTTCTCCCCAGACCTCCGGTTATTGAGAACTCTTGTTTCTCCCTGCTGGTTGTCCACTTTCTTCTCTACTGGCCTTGATAGTACAACCATCCTATGCTTTCCTTTTGTCGTGGTCAGCGCTTGAGGTCTTTTGTCTTCCCTTCACTTGCTTTACAAACTCTCGAGTGTACATCACTAAACGCATCTGACCATCCCTCCTCCCCGTCCTCTCCTCCTTCTCTCTCCTCTCCTCCTCTCCTTTGAGATAGGTCTCATTAGGTATCTCTGTCTAGCATGAAGCTCGCTGTGTAGACCAAGCTGCTCTTGACTACAGCAATCCGGCTTCCTCTGCTTCCATGCCTTTACTTTAAACAATCACAGTACCACTGGCTATACTGAAACCAATCAGTCAGGTGGATCGTCTTAGGAGCCCCAGTGCGCCAGTGTGAAAAGATGATGAAAATGTGCTTCTTTTCTTGTTCTTGGTGAGCTTTCTGTCTACCGTGACTGGAATCCTGATGTGAATAATTGGAGGTGGAGGCTCATTTTCTCTCATGGTTTCAGTTCATCATGGTGGAGGAGGTATGACAAAGAGGAACAGCTCTTGTTCATGGCGTCCAAGAATCAGAAAGAGAGAGTGCCTCTAGAGAGAATTACATTTAATCTCTAAGTGTGAACCGAGAGCATATTAAGTGCTAATTTCATTGATATGTGTGGAGAATATAATGATGAATGATAGGGTCTTATCTTGGGGAAAGCCACATTTGTTGAGGGAGCTCTGGCAGCCGACACATGGGTTTTAAAGATAATAATTCTTCAAAGAGGTTTATTTTCTCTTCCTTCAGCAAAAGAATAACTATTTGTAAATCTGTTATGAAACAGTACCCAGTAGAATTCAGACCAGTTAGCATATTTTAATTAACTTCCTCACATACCAAGGTTGATTTTTAGTTATAAGACATATTGTCAGTACATGAAAACTAAAATGTCTAAAAAAGCACTCTACCAGATATGTGGGACACTGCTATGATAATTTAAGTGCTCTGTGTTGAAGCTAATAAAAACAATACAAATCCAATGAGATCAGCCATCTGTACTGCCAGTTGTGGTGCAGAAGTGTGTAAACCTGGTGTGAGGAGGAGAGAGTTCTTCACCTGTGGCTTATCAAGAGGCCAGGTGTGAGGGTGGGGAGCTAGGTCAGGGACACAGTGTTTGCGGGACAAGCTTGAGGACCTGAGGTAGTGTGGTCGTCAGCACCCAAGGAAAGGAAGAGAGAGCCAGGCTTGGTGGCACACACTTGCAATTCCAGTCTGTGGAAGTGGAAAGAAGGTCCTTGGGGCTCCCTGGCCAGGCAGCATGACCTAACCAGTACACCCCATGCCCCAGTAAGAAATCCTCTTGCAACAAACAAGATAGATGGCTCCAGAGGATTTACACAAAAGGTTGAACACTATTATACACACACAATTGTACATATATATGCACTTGCACACACACGACTCCACACCTCTTTACACAGAAGGCTTGCTATCCTATATTCAATCATGACAATCATTCTTTTCATAGAAACATCACTAGGTTCTTGATAGAAACTTATTTGTCAGCTTGGCAACTGTAGAGGAATGGGTCTGAGGTAATGTGCAAAATAATGGAAGGATAATGATATGTATGCCAAGTATCAAAAGAGAAAAACAAATACTTTTATGTGTTTTGAGGATTGCTCAAGATGGGAATGTCCTAGGGTTCTTAAAAGCCATGTCTGCTGCAGCAGGTTGAAATCCAAACTGCTTCAAAATTCAACTTTTTGATTGCCCCTTGTTTTGAATGAAAAAAAGAACTCACACCTTACTTATTGTTACTGGTCATAGTGAAAACACAGGCACACTAAAAATCTTGTATACAATTACCTTAAGGTTGTGCATATAGGTATATATATACAAAACACATAAATTTCAAAGTCAACCTTTGGTCTCATCTCCAAGGTATTTCATTAAGTATATACAGATGTTTCAAACTCTGAAAAAGTATTTGGAACCTGAAACCTTGCTATTTTTAGGAACTTCAGATGAGAGCTACTCAGTTTGAAGTGTGACTTTCAGAGCAGTTACACCCCAGAAAAGACAATGCATGCAGTGAGCCAGCACCAATGTTCTTGGCTTTGTGTGTTCTACTGTGAGTTGATAGGTGTACTTGATGCTCTTTGCGTAGTACTACTGTGTAGTCATACAGAAATATCTTCCCATCCTTTCTGGCTATCTGACTTTAGTTCAGGTCATTAAATCTCCCAGATGCCCAGTTTCTTCATCTGGAAAGCAGAGATAAAATTCCTGCCTTCGTGTGGTTATGGAGATCAAATTAACACTCCATTAAAAGCACTTTCCACAGTGACTGGCAAGCAGTTAAGTACAGCCCCCACTGGAAGGTTCATCTTCAGAGCCAATGGCCAAGCCCCGTATTGCCACTCACTTTGGGTAATTCCCAGAAATCTCCTCCAATATAAATGATTGTCTTTTGTTTGCTTCTTTGATTTTTGGCACAGCATCAAAGTGAGTGTGTGTGTGTGTGTTCATAGAAATAAACAAGTGTGTCTATATTACATCACACCAATAAATTAATTTGTTTGGAAATGATGCCATTGATGCTTATTTCTGATTTGTTTATATGTACATGTATACTGATTAAATAAATCATTTAACTATGCTCTGTGCTCTTCTATAGGTCTTTGCCTCTCCTAGGTTATCCCACAAAGAGTAAAGTCTCCTTTATTTGTTTATTGCTCAGTCAACATTTTTTGATCACTGGTTAAAAAAAGAAAAACCTTGGTTTATGCTTTCATGCTCAGAATTTCCACCCAGAGTCTTTCACTAAAAATCAGACTTTTATGAACATTGACCAAAAAAAAAAAAAAGAATAAAAAAATAAAGAAAGAAAGCTGAAAGTATGAGGACATCTATTTATGTCACTGATCCTGGACTTTTATAACCTAGCCAGGTGGGTAATGAATAAACTCTAGAAAAAAATCATCATTCAGAGACTGTATAGAACACTAGAGTACAAGCCCTGGAGAAACTCCCAGCAGCCAGAATCTCCATTTCCTGTGATCTCAAGCAGAATACTTCAGCTTTCCGGACAGTGATGACCGTGACAGTTGATGCTTTGTAGAGAGGAGAAAAGGAGTTTCAAGAAGAGAGACAAAGAGCTTCCGATGGATGGAGTAGCTTAGGAATTTTAGATAGGCTAACTAGAGAGAGTCTTGCCGAGCAGAGGGGGTGTCTCAGAAGAGAAGATGACAGGCAGAGGAAACAGGTCCATTGCAAAGGTCCCAAAGAGAACACGGCAAGATGGCAGTGAGAGGTCTAAAGATAGGTAACTCATACAGAGAATGGAGTGTGTGAGATCACTAATGTGACTTCCAGTGAGAAATACAATGGATACTGTTAAAGTTGGCATTGTAAGATGGACATGATGATGCATATCTGTAATCCCAGCTCTTGAAAGGATGATATAGGGGATCACAAGTCCCTATGCCTAATTAGACTGCCCAGTAATTTTGAGGCCAGCCAGGGCTACATACTGAGACTTTGTTTAAAAAAACAAAAAAACAAAAAAACAAAACAGAAGGAAGCACAGCACCAAACTAAACAACTGAGCTAAACTAAACTAGACTAAACTAAACTAGACTAGACTAAACTAAACTAAACTAAACTAAACTGGTTGAATCATCCTTGTATTTCTCCCAAATATGTTCAACTCCTATAGCCTTATGGGCAAATATTTGAACACCAGGCCTTTGAAGGTCTAATTAAGTTTAGATGAGGCCGTAGAACCTAGTTTAGAAATTTAGAAGAAGGCAGGAATTTGGACAGAGGTGCAGAGAAGAGAATAGCATGTGCAGATGGGGAAGAGTTTAGAGGGATGCAGCCACAGCACAGTGAGTACCAAGGAGGGCTGGCAAACATCACCAGCTAGAAAGAGATGAGAGTACCCCATCTCTTAAGACCCTCAGAGGGTCTTAACTCTGCTCACTTCAGAAGTCACTTCAGAAGTCTTGCCCCCACAACACACAATGATATATTTCTGTTGCTTTAAGACATGCAGCTTGTAGAATTTTGTTACAGGGACTTTGGGAAAGTAAACCAATACAGATGGTTTAAAAGTCCACAAGACTGCTCTGGTTGCTAAAATGAGTTAGTTATGAGGAATTAAAAGACAGTACTGCCTGGGCAAACAGTGGCAGTTACAACAGTTCAAGCTGTTGATTCTGGGTCTGTTTGGAAGGTAGGATGGGTAACTTAACCGGTTGATGGAAAGCAGGATGTGGGAAAAAGGGAAGTATCCAGGAAGACTGGCATATGGACAATGGAGTTGGTTTTCCTTAGATCATGAAGACTTCAAGTGTTGAGACCAAGACTGAGAATACAACCTGGGGTACATGAAGCTGGTTTCATTAGTTAGAGATCCAAATGGAATGTGTGAGCAGATATGAACATATAATTCCAGATCTCAGGACTGGGTTTTGGATTAGTTATGTCTTTGTCTCTTTGAACAGTTATGAGAAAAGAGATTGAGGGGCTTATAAGTAACACATTTTTCTCTCATAGTTTTGGGGGTTTAGGAGTCTAAGATGAAGACACCATGAGATCTTGTGTTTAGTGAGGATCGTTCTATAGCTCATAGAAGTCCTCCTTTCTCTGTGTCATGTCAGTGCAAGATGAAGATAACACTCTCTTACACTTTTCCTGGAAGATCTTTAATCCCTCACCTCCCCAAAGGCTGCCCTCCAGAGTCCTCCCATTTGTGACTGAGTTTCAGCACCCAAGTTTACAGGGGAAGTAAATGTGTGGACTCCAGCACAGGACCAGGAAATCATCACATACAGAGAGAAGGAGCACAGCGAAACTAAAGTAGTTCTCCAAATGGGAGCTGCACAAGGGAACAGAATGTACTCGGTACTTTGCTGCTTGTCTTTCTGAATTATCATAGTAATTTTGTGACATGCTGTTTTATCATCTAGATCACACATGCTTTAATTTCCATTTTCTTCTATTACCTCTGAGCCTGGTTTCTGCTCCCTTGGAGACATAGCTTCATGTCTGAGACAGGTAACCCCCTCTTTCAGTCACGTTACTGTCCATCTAATAGACTTTTCCTTAGTAACCCTCATTATTACCAGCAGTGTTTTCTTTTCTCTTTATTGTTTTGTTTTCTTCTAGTCCTCTTGTAGTGAAGGTTGGGCCCCTTCCTTGTTTTGCTAAATTGGTACTTGCATCCTGTAGGTACTCAACATAGATTCAAAGAGTGGTTATCAATTGGAGATAGCTTCTGGATTAGAGACAGGCTTTGAGTCCTTCCTGTCTCAGAATCAAGAGTCCATCTGACTGGTGCAGACCCTGCATGTTGCCACAGTCTCTATGAGTCCACATGTGTGTCGATCATGTTGTTTCTAGAAGGCATCTGTATATTTCTTATTCTCTCTCTCTCTCTCTCTCTCTCTCTCTCTCTCTCTCTCTCTCTCTCTCATTTGTTTTGTCCTATTCTGGTTTATTTGTTTGCTTTAGTTTATTTTTTTAGATGCCTATTTGTTTTCTAATGGGAAAGAGAAAGAAAGGGCACGGATTTGGGTGGGTGGGGAGATAAGGAGGCTCTGGGAGGAGTTAGGGGAGGGGAAACCATAATCAGAGTATATTGTATAAAAAATACATTTTCAATTTGAAAATTTTATGCCTCCTAAAGTTTAATTTATTTCCCAGTTTGACTCTAACAAAAACTTGTCAACATCTTCTTGTCTCTCTGTCTTCAGCTATTACAAAAATGATTTTTGATAACAAAAAAAAAGCAATGGGTCTAAATGTGTAGAGTAGTAAAAAACAGAGACTATAGAGTATTACTTCCATCCGGGCAGTGGTGGCACATGCCGTTAATCCCAACACTCGGGAGGCAGAGGCAGGTGAATCTCTGAGTTGGAGTCCAGCCTGGTCTACAGAAGAAAAGAAAATTAATCTGTGCGCGCCAGAAGGTAGTTTTTCTGCATGCCCACGAAGCACCCAGTGTTGACTCTTACTGCCTCTCAGGATTGTCGCTTGCCTGGTTCTGACGGCCACTGTTTATTTGGAGTCTTACATGTTTCAATCAGATGGTGGCTGTGGCTGCAGTCATCAGAAGGCTCAAATGGGTTGGAATATGAACTATATTTCTAATATTGGTGGCTTCCACTTACCAATATTGATGACAAAGCAACAGAGATAAATGTATTCATAGCTTGACTCATTAAGTTGAGAAAAATGAAATTGTTTTAAGCAAAGTGACACACGAATTCTCTTGCAGTCTGGCCATATCCTCATTTGGGCCACTATGATAGCTTCTAGCCTGTATTCATTTTTTCCAGTGCTGGTACCCAAAAGTCCATTTTCACACAAACAGACCTGTATTTTGAAGGTAAGTCATGTTATGTCAATCCTGCACTTAAAAAACCTCATGTTTTCACTATAATTGGTAAAGAAAAATATTTCAAAATCCTTATAGGATTTATAAGACTCAGGTGTGAGATCTTTTCCCTTCTTCTCTCTAGCTCCGCCTATCCCTGATGCCCAGCTCAGGAAACGAAAAGAAGTGGCCGTCCTTACTCTTCCGCTGCTTCTGATCTTTCTGAGAATGAGATGAGTAATTTCTGGACCAGAAAGAAAAGCATGGTCAGTGGCCATTGTCTCTCTTTCTCTCCTAGAGGTTTATATGATGTAGTCATTTTCTAGATAAATTATTTTATTCATATTGCAGGTGGGACAAAATGCTGGCATCGAGTACTGAAATAAATGGAAAAAATGTGTGACTAGTTGGGACCAGAAGACTTACAGTGCAGTAGACTGCTTTACTCTCAGAATACCACTGCCTGCTTCCTTGCATCAAATTGGTACTTACACTTGGTTCTTTGTGAAGAGCTTGCTATTGTTATTCGTGCATATAATTTAATTATCTAACAAAACCATTTTGACCCTTGAAAAAAGTAGTTTGAAATTGCAGTAACCTTTATGCATCTGTAGTCAACACAGCAAGCTTTGATGTAAACAGCCCTTTGCTTGGCAGCCCACAGAGAGTTGAAGCAAACATCTGTTTCCTGTCCAACAGACTATGGAATCCAGGTTGTGTTCGTAATTTGCCAGGTATTCTAATTCCAAATTTACTGCGACCATTTGTAGTTCATAACTGTTCTTACCTATATTTTATACAGCAAGATAGGTCCACGTTAAGCAAGGGGATGACTACTTTGATGTTCTGATTTCAAAACTAATCGTCTAAATTTTAAACTCCCAGGACCAGAAATTCTATGTTTATAGTCAAATATGTAAAGCTGGGAGAAGGAGTATACGTTGTGACCAGTTTCAACCTGTTCAGAGAGGTAACGCTGAAATTGATTGGTATCTCCTACTTCCCTTTCCTTCTCCAGTCTTTTCCTTCATGGTCTCTGTTAAAAGAAAATGCTTCATTTTTCTCCCTTCTGAGTTTTGATTTCCATGTACTCAGTCCTGGTTTAACAGGAAGAATAAACAAACAAACAAACAAACAAACAAACCAAAAAACCCAAAAAACAACCCTGTTATTTCATTGTGAATTCAGTTCATAGGGCTTCACTTTTCTGAAGTGCAAAGTTGCAGAATGATTATCTTTGACCAGTGACTTTTCAGGGAAGGTTTCCTGCACCATCTAAATCTTTCTGGTTATCCTTCTGTAATCAAGAATATTTTGTATGAAAAAACTGAATGCATTACGTATGCATATAGCTTTGTGTTGAGCCTTCTAATCAAGGAAAAAGTATAGAGACTGAAGATAAGTGATGTTGAAAAAACGGTACTCATTTTGTTCATTCAGGGTTGAGCACTGTGTATAATAATCTTAGGGGGCAAAAAGTTTAGTAACCAATATTCACGTGGTTGAGATGTTGTTATGAAAGAGGACCTCTAGTTATGATTAATCAGTTCATCTTGAAGAACACCACCATTTAGCTGGATCCTTGGGATCACTGCAAATGTCTCTGTCTTTTCCCTGACCACAGTACCATGAAGGAAGAGTCTTCTCCCAATCTTCAGTTCAGGGAACCAGTCTTGTTGCTTAGTAACCTCAGCACTTACTGTATGTCTAGGCTACAGGCAATATCAGCCATATCTACTAAGCCAATTTATACTCTTTCTTCTCCCTCTGTTCCCTGATGCAGAAAATCTATGGCTTCTACCTTACCTATCAGCTGTGGCCTGAATCACCTCTTTAATCTATAGGATGTTCTACTTGCTTCTGACTTGGGATTTCCTAACCTGGGATGTAACTAGCAAGTATAAGGAAGTCAATTCCCATGAGGCTACTCTTGACTAAAGGACAGAGGAAGACAATGTACTGCCTGTCATCCTTTGTGCAGGGATCCTGGAGACGCTTTTGTGGTTTCTTTAGATGTGTTCCATAGCACTAGCTAACCTGATAACAAATTTTAGTATATCTTTCCATCTTTCCTTGACCTGACTTTCCAAATATCCCACCTATTCATAAACCTTCACCTTGGGATCTAATTACAGAGGAAACTAGACTAAGCACACTGTTCTCACTCATCCATAATCAGAGAAGCCTCCTCCATTACTAGATGGAAACTAATACAGACCCACAATTGGACAATGTGCAGAGAGTGAGAGACCTTGGGACATTTATTCCTAAATAGGATGTCTCCATCAAATTCCTCCCCTCAAGGCTCAGAAAATTATGTGAAAGAAGATGAAGAAAGAATGTAAGAACCAAAAGGGATGCATGACACCAAGGAAACACTGTCTTCCAGACACAGCAGGACTGGTGTACTCGTGACCTCAAAGAGGCTGTGGCAGCATGCACAGGGCCTGGCCCAGGTCCTAGACAGATGAGGTCCCAGCACTGAGAGGGAGAAGTGTATATGAGCTCCTATAACTAACCAAGATGCTATCTGCAATTGGCAACCACTGGCAAAGGAAAATTTTTTTCCCAATAGAATCTTACTGGGTACATAAACCTTGCTTAAGTGTAAGTCCCAGGGCCAGCAGTAGATGGCCAACACAAAAGTAGCTCAATGGCATTTTTTGTAGATTTTTTTGTTTCATTGTTTGGTTTGTGAGCTTTTCATCTTACTGGTCCTTTCCTTGTATATTAGTTTGTGATTTTATGGATTTTGTGTGTGTTTCTTGGGCTTTTTATTTGCTTTTCTTTTATTCTGGTTTGCTTTGATTTGTCTGTTTGTTTTCTAAAGAGAGAGAGAAAGAAGGTGTGGAGTTGGGTAGGTAGGGAGGGGGGAAGAATCTGGGAGGAGATAGGAGAGGGGAAACTGTGATCAGAATATATTCTATGAAAAAATTATTTTTAATCAAAAATTTAACTTGGGATTTTCCATAGTTGTAGGAAGAAGGCTATATTATGCTTAGGCCTCCAATCATCCCATCAACCCGTTCCAAACAATCTATTGTTTGTTTTTTTAAAAAACTGATTTTTCTGTTGCTTTCAACAAAAAGGTATTTTATGAGTAGGACAATATACACTAACCACAGTAAATGCTTTTCCATGATGATTTTTGTCATGCCCTGGTAATTGGCTGTGACCTTCCCTGTGGCTTCGTGGCTAGGAGAAAACAGGATAAGGCAGACAAGTCTGGCCCTTAAACACAGGTACCCAGGAGTCTGAATCTTGATACCCACTTGGCAAGGTATTTCATCGCTTTGGATCTTGGCTTTCCCATTTCTCACACTGAAGAAGTACTGATTCTTACCTTCCGGAGTCTTGGCAAAAATTAGATGAACTACTCATTTTAGTTAATTTTTTCTTAATAATGTGTATTCGATCTTACCTCATACATCAAATGTCTCTTCATTCAGGTTTCTTATTTGGCTTCCCATAATACTTTATCCTGTCTAGCTTTTTACTCCTCTGTATTGTACTGTGGGTTCCTGTCTTTTACACAGCAAGTTTATGGGGACAAACATTGGCATGTTCTCACCCAATTCGACTGTCTTCCCACCTGTAAGCCACTCCACTAGTCTGGTTCCTTGCCTCAGCTATGGAGGCCATGTGTGTGAGTTATGTCCCAAAGCATCTGGGAAGAAGCAATACACACCAACTCCAGGCTGGGCCTATGGATATCTCCCATGAGATGCCTAATTTCTCTGTGTCTCTCTACTAACAAGCTTTCTGCAGAGGAAACTGTGGTGGTCTTTGTACCTAGTGGAGAGGGAAAGAGTCACAGAAGAGTCTCCATTTAAATATTATTACCACAACAGGATTCCATTTGTCAGATAGAAATGTCCACGTAGATTTCTATGGAGAAATAAGCCTGCACATATTTAATCTTGGGGACTTCAGGGTTTATTTTTCACACCATTGCTTTGGTTGATATTCCTTACAGGACAGAGCTGGGGCCTGGCATGTGTCACACACCTACCTATAACATCAATTGGTAACTGTAACTGGAAAACTCCTACCCTAATTTCTCTCCAGCATTTTAGGAAGAGAGCAATTCGCCTGCAAATTAATGGTAATGAAGTGATACAAAATAATAATACCCCTGCTAAGTAGCACATTCAATTCTCCAAAGTATTTATCTTCTAGAACTGACACTTGTCAAATTTCATATACCTACAAACTATTCAAGTTTATGAAAATGAAGATTCAAATTCAGTAGGTCTGGGATGGGTGCTGATGTTCTGCATTTCTGTATTTTTATGTATTTATTTCTAGTTAGTATAACAAGTGATGGGTCTCATTGTGATGTTTTCATACACACATTCTTCTATTCTGCTCATAATCATCACTCATTACCGTCTCTTGTCCTATTGCTTCTAGTGCACCCTTCCCACCCAGTAGTTTCCTTTATGCTTTTGTATCATGTATGTGTATAAAATATATATATATATATATATATATATATATATATATATATATATATATAAAATCTGTATCAAGAGAAAAGATGAAATATTTATCTTTCTGAATCTGGCTTATTCTGCTTAAATGATGATCTAACTCCATCCAGGTTTATACAATGTTATAATTTCACCTTTCTTTAGAGCTGACCAATTCTATTATATATATAAAATATGTGTCACATTTTCCTTATCCACTCAATATCAATTGTTATCTTGGATATTGCGAATAGTGCTGTCATCAATAGAGAGACTCAAGTATCTTGGCAGACTGACAGAGTCCTTCAGGTATATGCCCAAGAATGATATGGCTGGATTACATGATAATTCTATCTTGAGGTTTTTTGGGGGGATGTGTTGACTTCTATACAAATTTTCATAGTGACTGCATAGTTGACGTCCTCCCTGCAATGCATAATAATTATTTCCCCCCATAGTCTCATCAGCATTTGCTGTCATTTTTTTCTTGATGATAGGGACTCTAATTGGGGTGTGAGATGGAGGGTGCCTTTTCTCCATTGTATATCTTTGACACCTTTGCTAGATGTTCAGTGTGTTTTAGCTGTGTGCTTACCTCTTGGTCCTGTATTCCATGCTACTGGTCTATGTTTCTGTTTTGTGCTGATACCTTGGCTCTGTAGTGTGACCTGAAATTGGATATTTTGATATCTCCAGTGTTATTTTTTCTGCTGAGGAATTGCTTTGCTATTTGGGTCCTTCTTGCTTTCACATGCATTTTAGCACTAGCTTTCCTAGTTCTCTGAAGAATGTCATTGGAATTTGATAGGATTGCATTGAAGCTGTAAATGTCTTTTGATAATATAGTCATTTTCATTGAAGCTACAAATGCCTTTGGTAATATAGCCATTTGCGGACATTTAATTTTGCTGATTCATGAGTATGAAAAGTCTTTCCACCTACTAGTGTCTTCTTCATTTTTTCCCTTTGGTGCTTTTATTTTTAAATTATTTGTGTGTGTGTGTGTGTGTGTGTGTGTGTGTGTGTGTGTGTTGTATGCATCTGTGTGCATATATGTGTGAGGATACACTTACTCATGCCTGCATATGTGAAGTATAGATGTATATGTGAAGGACAGATACATGTACTGCATGTTCTCTATTCTCTGTATTTTATTTTTGAGTCATGGTCTCTCACTGTATGTAGAGCTTGCCATTTTGGCTAGATTTCCTGGCCAGCAAGTCCATAAGACCACTTGGGCTGGTTAGTATTTTTGTTTGTTTGCTTGTCAACAGAAGATAGAGTTACTTGGCAAGAGGAAACCTCAATTGAGAAAATGTCCCCATCATATTGGCTTGCAGGAAAGTTTGCAGGGGCATTTTCTTGATTGATGATTGATATGGAAGGACCCAGGCCACTCTTGCTGGTGCTACTCTGGGGCAGATGGTCCTGAATTGTGTAGAAAAGTAGGTTGAGTAAACCATGGAGAGCAAGTCAATAGGCAGCACTCATCTATGGCTTCTGCTTGAGTTCCTGCCTCCAGGTTCCTGATTGAATTCTTGACCTGGCTTCTCTCAATGATGGGCTGGGATCATGACATGTAAGCCAAATAAATCCTTTCCTTTCCAAGTTATCTCTGGTCAGTGTTTTATCCCAGCAATAAAAAGCAAACTAAGACAATACTAGTCTTCACCCACCTTCTCACTACCCCCACCCCCCGTTCTGGCATTACAGACATGGGTGCAGCACACCCCTAGGCAAGCACTTTGCCCTCCAAGACATCTCCCTATCCAAGCTACTGATTCCTGGTTGTTGATTTTAATATCCTGGTAATTGGCTGAAAAGCTTTACCAAGTCTTAGGGCTCTGGAGATGCTGATGTGATGCTTCGGGTCTTCAGGCCACATATTTCCCTGCATGACTTTAAGCCAAGAAGTTATTAAAGTTGATCAAAACTCCCTGGGACTGTTATTTAAACTCAACTTCCAGAATTTCCACATTCCTCTTATAATGTCTACTCAGTAATTCTGGTATAGGGCCCAATGCTTTGCATTTACTAAGCCTGAGGAAGATTCAGATATAGATCAGAACTCACACTATATAAAAAAAATCCCTTCTATATCTTTGTTTCATCAATTATCACTTCTTTGTCTGTGTTTTGACTTGTGTTTCCTAGGGGACTTCTTCTAGGACACATGTCCCTTATTTGTTTATAAACACTTATGTAGCACTTACAGTGTGTGCTGGCACTGTCCTGCATGCTTCACATATATCAACTTTTTATTCATCATCCACATTTCATTATGGTAGCTAGTGCATACAGAGGTCCAGTTACTCATTCACAGTTCCAAGAAGTATCTATCTAGTGGAGTTGCAATTCAAATTCAGGCAGCATGGCTCTAGAATGTCTCTAACAAATCACCAGCTTGTGCTCCATTTCACCCCAGCCCCAGATAACTTGTACCTCTTTAAAAGAGAGGGCAGATACATTTTTATCATTTTTTGGGGGCCCTTTTCATCTATCTTTCTCTCTTTCTCTCTCTCTTTCTTTCTTCCTTTTTTCTTTGTGTGTGTGTGTGTGTGTGTGTGTGTGTGTGTGTGTGTGTAGTCTTGTGTATATGATATGTGCATGTAAATGAGTATTCATGTGTGTATATGTGGGTGGTAAAAGCCAAAGGTAACATTGGATGTCTTTCTCAGGTGTTATACAAGTTATTATTATTATTATTGTTATTATTATTATTATTATTATAGATAGTGTCTCTCACTGAACCTGGGGCTTATTAATTTGGCTAGACTTGCTGGGAAGAAAGCTACAGTTATCCCTGTCTCTGCTTTCTCTGTGAGGGGTTTTAGAGGCATGCTGCCATGTCCAGATTTTGCATGGGTCCTAGGCACATGAATATACATCTTTGTGTTTACACAGCAAGCAAATTACCAGCTTAGCCATTTTCTCCAGCACCCATTCTTTCTTCTGATACCAGGATCAATTATTTCCACTCCTTTGGTAATGATTAAACTTTTTGAGTACTGTTAATTTTAATTATAATTACTTTGGAGCCAATATTAATATCTCCCATAAAAACTAATTGAAAAAAATGAAGAAAACATGTTAACTTATTGATATGCTTACTTAATGTCAAATAAGTGATTTCAGTTCAGCAAACTTCTAGTAAGTGTTCATGTGATGGAGCTCGCAAGCTTAGAGCTGGAAAGAACACAAAATATCTAAGACAGTCTCATTGCCTTTAAGACCCTGGTACAACAGTTTGAAAAACATATATTTATAAAATTTGTTATCTTGTTACATGGTATAATTTAATTTTATGTAAGTCAAGTGGTGTTAAAAAAGGTGAGAAAGGAAGCACAGATGGGGACAAAGAGACTCCAATAGGGTGAGTGGACAGTGCAGATATTTGGTATACTTAAAACTAAGAACAGGTGTACGAGCAGGAAAAGTCCGTGGGCCTATGGTTGAGGAGGCCTGTGTTTTGGGATGAGATGTGAGAATGTTTACCCGATGACTGGTGTAGAAATAAATCACTGTGTAGGCAATGGATGAACTATGACACTAGAAAAAGGAAGTTAAGACCTGGTGTGGTGATATCTTATTTGTGCTGAAATGTGGTGATATTTTATTTGTGCCTTAATAAATAAAGCATGCCTGGAGATCAGAGGAAATAGCAAGACATTTTAAGTAAACAAAGAAGTCAGGCAGTGGTAGCACATGCCCTTAATCCTATCACTTAGCAGGCAGGATCTCTGTGTGTTCAAGGCCACACTGGAAACAGAGCCAGGTGTGGTAACACATGCCTTAATTCCAACAGTAGTTAACCATGGACGTCTGGAGGTCTGTACAGACAGACAGAAAGTGACAGAGCTGGTCAGGAAGAGGAAGTGATGTAG
>CABHPP010109123.1:15526-29064 GCA_902168425.1 Peromyscus attwateri
GCTGCCTGCCTGGAGTTTGAAAAGATAGTGAGAAAAATGATTAGTAAAATGAGTGAGATGCAATGTGGTTTATGGTAGAGTTAAATAATAACCACCAACACTTTATAAAACATTTAAAGGACTTTTTTGCCTGTCAATCTCTGATGCACAGGGAGGGATACCAGATGGCAATCATCTGATTGTTAGACATCTAGTATACCACTTTATGGGAGCCAAGTAAGGGAATTACATTCCTTCCAGGATCTGACATGTCCAATAATGTCATGTACCTGTCTTCTCTGATATAATTTTAGTATACTTGTGTGTCCCACTGTATCAAGTCACCCTAATAAATGTGTAGGGTAGCATCCTTCCTACTTCCAGGGGTAAGTCATTTATCAGTGTGTGCTTCATGATTGATGCTGGTCAGACGGTTTTGTTTCAGGTCTAGCCTGGAGCCCAATGACCCTCCACTTTCAAAATGGAATAAAAAGCTGGTTATAAAGCAGAGATTCTCAGGGCAAGGCACATCCTGAAAGAATACTTTTATGCAGTTTGGAGTAAGGCAGAGTAGTATGTACCCTGATCTGAACAGGACTACGAGAACATGATCTGGGTCCCACCCCAGTGTATTCAATAAACAGTTTTGAATGTGTAGTTGATTCAAATGCACTAATGATAATAAAATAAACACTAATAATAATTAAATAGTAAATAAGTCATCAATAGAAAAAGAAAGTTCAAAATTTCAAAGAACTGAATGTTCAGCAATAGTTTGATTAAAATATTAATATTTATTTGTCATTCTTAGCCTATTAAAATAATCATGAATATATTCTTTATATTGAACAATTGCTTCTTTGAATTAGATTGAACTCATCCAAATAAATTTATTTTTGATACCTTGGATAACCTAGAAGAACGATGTTTCTGTTAAGTATGTGATGACTGGAAATAAACACAATAAATATATTTTTAAATATAAACAGTTTATAAAACATTTATTGTCCAAAGTGCTGGTAAAATCATTTTTTATTTAAAATTCCAAAGACCCCCTACCAGACAGATTCTTATTTGTGCTTTAAAAATAAGAAATGTTATCAAGTCTTTAATGAGTCTATCAATGCAGGACAGCTGACTGAAGAGTCAATATATTTGCTTGGTTAATTCTGATAAACTACATGGAACAGTATTAGCTGACTTTCACATAGTCTAGACAGTGGGGTAGAGACCAGAGGAATCACAGGCTCCCAAATGTGGTAAATTAGAGTCACACAGGGGAACTTCAAAAATCTTAATCCTCAGGTCATAAATAACAACTCTGAAGGTGAGATGGGCTTTGGTAGTTTTCAATTTGTTCTAGGCAATTACAATTAAAGATGAGGACCACTACTATAAACTGTAAAGTGCTGGGCCAATTTGAAAGTTCTTTTCCTCGTCTCATTTTTTCCCATTCTACTTCTAAAAGGTCAGAATCAGAAGACATGAAGATAGCTAACTTCAGACACGCAATAGTCTCTTGGTTCCACACACGTGTTTGTTGAGAAGATAGGTGGCATTGAGTTAGTCATTGGTTAAACAGGCAGTTAAGTGGTTATCATTACTAGTCAAAGGATTGACCATTCACAGCTTGCCTACAAACCAGTTTTATTAGAACCCAGGAATTCAATGGCAAAGGAAATTTATTCCTGCATGTGAACCATGGGTTCAGATCACATGGCTGTGTCTCAGTAAATTAACTGACTATGTATTCATGGTGGCCTCTGCCACCAGCAGCTGGTGCCAGAAAACTTGAAGAAGTGGATTGGACTCTTTTCAAATAGAAAACAAAGTAAAATGTCAATTCAGTAGTAAGGCTAAAATAAAAGCTAGTTGGACAAGTAATTTAGAGCTAGAATTACAATTTCTGGCTGGTTTAGAGGTTCATATCAACATATCCTCATTTTAGAACAAATTCCCTAATAATGTGTGAAAACTCAGTGATATATGAAATGGCTTAGGGATATTTACAGTTTAAGATAGTTACAATTGATTGCTGCCATTGCTGTAACCATAGTTCTTAGATTAGGACAATTTTATGATTTCTCCAGTCTCTTCCTACATAGCCAGGCAGTGGGCTCTGTGCTTAGCACAGAGGTGTGAGACAGAATCTTTTCCTTTTGTTCTCACAATGATAATGCTAGGCCAATTCTGAGTGTGTGCTTAATGTATCCAGTTATCCTCTCTGTTTTGATTGGCATGATGAAAGACTCGTGAGCGCGGGGAGAGGAAGTATAGGAAGGCCGAATAATCCCAAGCCACTCAGGCTGTTCAGAGAGAGACTATGAATAAAATAAAAGGAAAACCAGAGATTCTTTGTATCCTTCAACAAATATGAGACCCCTGAGATGTCTCAGTGAGAAAAGTAAAGACTAAACCCATGTGAAACAAACAAACAAACAAACAAACAAACAAACAAAATGTAAGACCACTAGCTAAATATTGGGCCTTTGTTTAAATTTTTAGGATGCTGTCTAAGATATTCCTCTTGTAGTTTGATGTTTTCACTGGAGGAAACCTCACCTCAACAGACTTATTAGCTGCTTTATGAGGTTGCTACCAAGGTCTCAACCAGGCATCTTTACTTCAAGAACTTTCTATTATGAAGTATATAGTCTTGAAAAAAGCCATTTAAGAGCCTCCCAGCCCCACAAGAAAATCAGCTAGAAGGCATTATTGTTGAGATCTACATGGGATGCAAACAAAAATTTTGTGGGGAACAAAGATCTTCAGATTCTTAAGTTCCTAGAGTCATAAAAGTGGATCCTAGGCGTTGCTCAATACATCCATAGGTACCAGAGGGAAGGCTTGCTCCTGTGCTTCATAAGTGATGTGATCCCTCATCCAGCTATCCTGTTTTAGGTGTTGCACTATAATTTGAGGTCACCACACCTCTTCCAGTTTCAGCTCTATGTCTAGAGGCTGAGCACTGGCTGGTAGCAATGATTGGGGGATTTGGGGAATTGAGGGGAATGACCAATGCATCTTAATTGTTTTAGCCAGGCTCTTGGGAATTTGCCAGAAATTACAGAATTTCTTTAATACAGGCTTGTTGTATCTTCTGGTGATTGGTTGCCATTGGATCTAATATTTACTTCTAGGCCAAGGAATTGCATTAAAGGAAAACAAATTACAAAATTGAAATATTGCTACTTGGCTACAAGGGTCTTTGGCTGGGGGCTGCTTGCTTTTGAAGACAATGTGTAAGGGGAAAGAATTATGGCTGGCATATTTAGTGCATATCCATGGTGTCATAATTAGAAAAAGATTTCGCTTCTGAGGCCCCTTGTTTAATTAAACCAGAGAGTATGGGACTCTATTCACAGACATTCCTGAAGTCAAAAAGTAGAGTTATCTTAGTCCTTGAAGTCACTTTTCCCTGTTCCTTACTCCTAAATGAGCCTTTACTCTTAAACACACATAACACATCCCCCAATATTCATATCAATTCCTATATCATCCCTAAATGATTCCATTCCTGAAGTTAGCCATTCTGTGGCTTGGTAGAACTCGGTAGATCTGCGATGTAAAGATTGAGGCTTTCATCTCAGGACCAATTGGTCAATCTTAGGCGTGAGAAGCTTCTCTACTGTGATAAATAGAGATGATGAGCGTTCAACAGCAGATGTCTCTGAAGTTTCTCTGAAGAACATCCCTTTGGTTTTGTTCCTTTATTTTTTGTGGTTCTCATAAAAACTTGAAATGACACAGGCAGAAGTGGAAATGTAACCATTAAGCTATGGCAATACTAGGCAGCACACAGCCATCATGTCTATCCCTAACACTTGATTGTCTGACTTAAAAGATGGCCTCTGCTGTCATTGCATATAGCCCCAGCTCCAGCTCTGAATTAAGTTCATTCCCTCTTTCTGTCTTAGAAATGAAAAGGCAGCAAGATGAAATCTTTTCCTTTCTATTCCCATAGTGATTATTATACATAATTTAGTTTTGACCCCAAATTAGTAACACAGAAGTGTGGAAAGAGATAGTAATAGTCAAGAGAAATGGAGGTATGGTCTGGAGATTCTGAGCTGGTTAAATCCTGCTATTCCTCAAAAGAAAGACATCTTTTAGAGTTTATGAGAAATCCAATGGTTTTTGGAAAATCCCTGCCAAACCTCTCAAAATATGTTTCCAATGTTTTCAACTCAAACAAATTAGAAACATGTTTTTTTCCTGGCACTTTCCTCCTACATTTTAAAGGATATGTGTATTTTTTCAGGGAAATTTTGGGCACGTGGTTCTAATTTTCACTTAACTCATCATGATATTATTTTGTAAGAGCTATTCAATGACTAAGAACCCTCATGTATCCTTTAAAAAACTTATTTCTTAGAAATAGGAAGTCAGAGAAACCGGGGGAACACAGGGAAGTATGTATTTCAGGGCATTTCTGGCAGGACAGGGTCAACTCTGCTCCATTTTCTTCAGATGGACTTAATTCCTTGAAGTCAAGTCCTTTTCTGGAAAGGCTGACCCAGAATGAATCAGTTCCCCTGTGTATGATTCGATTGCAGTTGGAGAAAGACCTCCTTTGCTGTGCAATGTGGTGGAAGACTGTGGAAACCATCTCAACCTTTCTCACCCTGTCCACAGATCATTATGATTACCAGAGGAAGACCCTCCGTTGTGCTCTTGTATCTCTGAGAGGTGAACACTCAGGTTTTCTCAGGCAGTAATCTGACTTTAAATGTTGACCAGACAAGTATATGGGCCTTTTTACTCAGGTTGCTATGGTTAAACAACTCACATATCCTTCAACCAGTTCATTTAAATTGTCTTATTTTCGAAATTAAACTATAATTACATCATTTTCCCTTTCCTCCCTACATCCTTTCCCATGTATCCACCCTCTTGGTCTCTTTCAAATCCATGGCCTTCAGCCTCTTTTTCTTTAATCGTTGTTAAATGCTGTGGGTGGGAGGAAATAGTCTTCCCCAGGGATAAGTTCCCCAGTCGGTTATCCAATACCAATTGGTCAGCCCTAAAATCATACATATCCAAGTAACATTATAAGGACCAAACAGATTGTGGTTACATATTCAGGAACAAATTCATTTTTATCTCAATGTTCTTATGTGCTGCCGCCCAAGAATACTTCTGAGTGAAAAGGTTTTAGAATGCCACAAGAAAAGACAGGAATATACATATACTGTAGTATAAACATGCATATATGTTTATAAATGAACACATGTCTAATTTCCTAATTTATTAAATAACTCAACAGTATTTATTAATCACTGAAATAGTTTAGGAACTTTCTAAGATATCAAGGGTGCAAATTTGAATAAATAAAAATTCTAACCTCAAGGAACTCAAAGAATATTGGTTGAAAAATAATTTTAAAAGTCTAATAAGGCACAATCACTGAAGTATGTTAGAGATGAAAGAAGGACATCTAACCAGATAGGGCTGTGAGGAAACATTGCAAGGAGTCTGAGGCTAACAACTAAGATGGCTGACTCTTCATCATGCACACAAGGAGCAAATCAGCCTGGCTGAGCGAGCTAGGTAAGCAAAGCAGGAGTCAAAACTTGGCCCTCTTGGAGTTGTTCATGCTACGAAAATGACTCTGGAGAAGCCCAGTGATGGGCATTGTTGGTTGTGGTATGGGTTCAGATTTTATCACAAAGTAAATAAAGACGATCACATTTGCCTTTTAGAAAAGAGTGTTCTTGATGGCCTTATGGCGGGCTGTTTGGGACACGAGGTTCACAAAAAGAGGGACAGAAAGGACCAGGAAGGAAGAAGCCCCAGGACTGGAATTGGCATGTCTGTTTTCTTAATGTGAGGGAATAAAGAAGAAGAGAGGAAGTGACTGTTCTAGACTGTGCCTAAGAGAAAGAATGAAATCTGGGAGAGGATGATGAACTCTTTTTACAGTAAGGAAGTTACAGGTGCCTGGAGGCCATTTATGTACACAAATTGTAGTCAGGCCTGACTACATCCTGTAGGATTCCCTGTTGTAAGACTAAGAAACATTGGCCAGCAGACTTTTTAACCACATCATTTCCTTTGACAGAATGTCGATGGAACGGTCTCTGCTTCCTCATCCACAACATTCTTCCTGGAACTTAGGTGAAAACCTCTGAGTCCTCAGTCCACAATTCCCCTGTCTACACTGTTTCACATGGCTTGCTGCTGACCCCTGCATTACCAGGTCCTTGTGTATGTGAGAGATGACCATCAATTCCCACCTCTCGTGGCATCGATTTCTGCAAGAGATTTCTATCATTTATTGTTTATCTTTTGTTCTTTTGTGATATTTACTTTGTTCTAGTCTCCTCCACTCTTTTTTAAACCCTTACTTCTGAATTGTGTGTCTGTTTGCTGTTTGTTACTGTTGGAGAACAGAGCAAGGGCCCTACCACTGAGCTAGAGCTTCTGAGTTTTAAATATTTGGTAACAATTATTTGTAATACTCTCTAGAGTAAGACAATGTATTATTTAGTACTAAGGTTGCCATGGTTGTACTATATCAGTATCTCCAGGAAACAGTGTTGTTATAGCCATTAGTAAAATTTATTTTCAGTGGTCAGAGAAATTGCAACTCTCTCCTGTATTATTTCTAAACATAAGTACCTGGAATGTTTCCTTACACATCAAATACATTCTCTCCATCTCTCAGTGAGACATGAATTTGTCCTGCCTTACAATATACATCATCTGTAATTTTATTTTTGTTTAGCATACATTATTACTATTTACCTTCGTGGGTGAGTCTCTTAAAGCAGTATTTTTGTATCTTTAAGAAAACACCCAAAGTGTCAAGTTTAGAAACAGGAAAAGTTAAGAACTCAGTGCTTGTCAAATCACTAAATGAATATTACTCTCTTCAGAGACTTGGGAAGCTAGAATAATACAGATATTTGAACTGAATAGATCTGTATTAAAATTTTCACTCAACTATTTAGTCCACTTGTATTATTTAGCTTCCTCAAGCTTCAACTCTCTATAAAACAGAGATACTATAAGATGACATTAATACCAAAAGTAATGCACATCACACACTGAGGTACCCTGAGAACCTAGTATTCTTTCACAACAGTACTGTCCTAAAAATTCTTATATAAATACATATTATATTTATAAAAACCAATCTCATACTCATGAAAAATCATGAGCTAAATACTACTATTATAAATTTCAGATAAATAAGTAGTATTATGGAGTAAATAACAGACTTGATCAAAGTTTCTTCACAGGTTTAGCGTAAGGACTTAATGTGCCCATATATGGAAAGCACCGAGCACAGGCTGATACACTTCACTTGTAAGAGGACCTGTTGGAGAAACCAAATAAAACAACTGAAAAAAAAAAAGGTTTTTGAAAATAAATTCTGCATATAAATTAAGATGGTAATTATTATTTATCCAGTAGATGTCAAAGCTAAGCTCATTGAACAGGAAGCTCCAGCTTTATACTAGCTAGGGGAAGCATGAAAAATGGATTTAGTAAGTTATGATTTGAACTCATAATGTTTAAGAGGCAATTTAGAAGTAAAAAGAACTGGTTTGTTGCTCTCTAGATGTGCTTGGTATGATGCCATTTAAAATGGGTTGATGCTTTCAGTCCTTGTGGCCTTAAATCTCTGAGGGGAAAAGTCAAACAGAAGTTGACATGTTGATGAAGCAAGGGTCATACACAGTCTTTCCTCCCAAGTTATGCTGCAGTTTAAAGGAGACAAATCCAAGAAATGGGGAGACAGGGGGTGCCTGGTGCCATCTTTGTTAGTACTTTGGCATACTTTGGTCTTGTGAGCAAATTCATAGTTGCCCTGTGTTTCAGCTCTCTTTAAGTCACATCATCTGTGTGTTGTAAAGGAACTTTGAAGTAAACTCATATTTTATCTCTGTCTTTCCATGTGTGTTTCATTTCCTTTAACCACTGGTTTGAAATCCCTTTGCCTAGAGCTTTCACATTTGTTTGGGGAGAGCTTCCCACACACACTGACTTGTAGCGATGTGTTCTCCTTGTCTTGAACAGAGACTTGCCATTTGTGAATGATAACGGATTCATGTCAGCAGTCAGGTCTTTGCTACAGCACATCCCTCCATGTTTGCATGGTGGGTTTTAGGAACCATGCATCTTCCTTCAGGGTGTGTCTTTATGTCTATTCAGAAGGTGGAAGGAGTGCTAATAATTTTGTGAAAGGACAAGGAAGGCGTAAAGAGACAAGAAGAGTAAGGAAGACAATGGGAGAAAAAGAGTGTGAAAATATCCACTTCTCATAGTTGGTAAACCTTTCACTGTTACCAAGAAGCTAGGAGAGACAAACTAACCAACGAATGCTAATGAGCCAATACAAAAGACCCAAATTGTTGGAATATTTTGAGATACTTTTACATATTCAAAAATGCAGTGGCCTCTGAGGATCAATATTTGGTTTGCAAGCATCCTTTGTTTCTATTTTTAAATGCTTATTTCTCAAGGGCAGGGACTTTGGCTTTCATTTCTTTATGATGCTGGTGCCCATTACATAGTAGGTTTTCAGTAAATGCTTGTTTATTCAATAAATGAGTGAAGTTTCTTTTCCCATATGAAAAGGTATTGACAATTAGCATAGAAAAAACAACCAGTGTCTAGGAAGGAAGCTCCCTGTGCAAGAGAGAAATCTTATACCACGAAGAACATGCACAAGGAATCAGGTATTGATTTTCTTCTAGTTACATCAAAGGAAAATAGGAATCTTGGCTATCTTAAAGAAGTAATACTAAAAGTAAAGTAATTGCTCAAAGTTGAAGGAAAAAGAAAAGGGAAATGATGTAAGCAGAAAACTCAAGATAAAAGAAATTAATTACTAGAGAAATCTTTTTATATCACACATTTGCTAAATAGCCATAGATCACCTCATAATACACATTATGCTTTCCTCTTAAGACACCTAGGATGTGCACACATTCTCCCTGCTTGGGCCTGGAGGAGAATCTGCTCCATGAGGTTCCTTGAAAATTCACCATTCTTTCTGTGTGGCCATGGGAGTTTTCGTTTCTTTCGCTGCTCAGTCTCAAGTCAGGGTATCTACCATTTCATGTCATCTGCTCTCTGTCAAGTTGGGGGTATGCCCCTGCACTCTTGAGAGTAGGGATAAAGAACACAGCAAGCTTTCAGGAGTCACAGACTAAGCTTCTCAAAGATCATCTTTTATCGCTAAAATGGCATCAGAGCATAAGTCTGGAGAGCTGGATATTTTGTTTTAAAAAGTCCATGTTGCCTCTTTATGTCCTATAAAACACTGCCTGCTGCTGTCTTCACTTGGTATGAGTTATAGCCCAGAAAGGAGGTGGCACTGGGAGAAATGCTTTTGCTTTATAACAATACACCATGGTATCCTATTTTTCTCCTTCCTTTGCCCATACCCACCACTTTTTTTAATCACACTTAATTTCTATAAAATTGTTTTATCACACTGTAACTTCTTGTGACTACTCCATTCATTCAGAACATCATTAGTTTACTTTACAGGGTACCTCAATCGATGCTCTGCTATTTATAGAAAGGCTGAATCAAATAATAATGATGAACACGATAACACCATTAACCCTGAGAATAAACAGTTCAGGTGCTGACCTAAGTCAATTCTAACTTGCTTAAGTCTCATAACTACTTCAAGATGTGGACACTATTATTCCCATTTTATAGGTCAGCTAAGAGAAGCAGAGAGGTTAAATAAACTGCCAATGTCATAGAGTACGTGGTAGAGTAGTTAAAGAGTGGCTACGAATCCTAATCTTATAACCATTACAATTCTAAACCAATATCATGTCAGTCTATCACACCCAAAGTGAAATGTTACAGGGTGGAGAAATATGGCATGCTGACTTGTTAATCCCTTTGATGTTATATATTGTATATAAGCCATGAGTTCTTCTCTGTTGATCCTTAGTATAAGGTCTATACTCAAGAATATACATAGCTTTTTCTAGGTTTCTGAGAAAACTCAGAGAGAGAAAACACCAGTCTTTCTTGCCATCTTTAAGGCTTAGTGATTTCATCATCTCTGTTGGCTGTAAGAAGTCAGGCAACATCTCTGCACTGCAAAGCACATTGCTCTGCTCAATGCACTGGAAGCCATTTGCCATCCCAAATTGAAATTATTAATGTACAAGTGTTTAAAATATATCCATTAAGGCCGGTAAAGTTGTGCCTGATTAACAGGCTTTTCATAAATGCACTGACACAAACTTTTTTTAAAAAATTAATTCAGCCTGCAAATGAACATCACCCATTTTGCTATCATATTTTATCAGTCTGTAAAGTGCATTCTCACTTCGGTTTTCAGCTCTGAATGCAGAACACTGTGAAAAATGACAGAATTTTAATGAGAAAGTGAACAACATGCCATCAACACCCTTTTGCCAGTAAAAATGGCACAACATCAAAGCTTTAAATCATGTTCCCTCCACACCTTTGGACATCTGTGATTCTGTCTGAGTCCTCAAAATCTGCTACATCCATCACCAGGTGCAGCCTTTAAACATGGAGGCACTGTCTACTTCACTGGTTGGCATGGCAACAGTTGTCAAATCATCCCTTGATAATGCTTTTTAATTGATTGTATAAATTATTCTGAGATATGTGATTGCAAAATGATGTACTGAGGCTCTTAAGTGAGCAGGTCGGCTATGTTCCGAGGTGCACCGCATTCCTTGCCTTTGCCCAGGAAAATGATCCCCTTCAAGTGCCAAAACACTCAGGATAAAGCATAAATATTAAATGTTAAGGAATAGATTAAAGCAAAGGCGCAGTAAATTGCTTCTTCGAGTGTGTGTTAACTTACTGAAAACCAACAGGCTGAGCTGCATACTGTAAAGACAGTTCCGAAGAGTCACAGAGAGAGACTAGTTTGTTCAAAGGTGGAACTATATTGATTATACCAGAATTTGGTAGTTGATTGCATCAGTGGAGATGTTATAGGTTATCTGTTATAGGTGTTGTATATTACCAACTCTTGCCATTACCTTTCTTCATTAACAAACCTTGGGCTTTTTCTTCTTGTGATTTTCACCATACAGTCAGCACAGAGGGTGTTGCCACAGTATAGGCTCTCTAGTTGCCTCCATCCTCAGCTGAATGGCCTTCTGTGATTTCTGACATCTCTATTCAGTTGTGAGCAGCACAGAAGTGATTGACTTGGAAACTGCCTAAAACTACCTGTTATTTTCATTTCATTTCTGTTTGTTTCCCTCCACAAAAATACCCCTTCTAGTATTCTACCTCCTCCCAACATGAAGTTGAAGATGCTAAAGTTTACATAAAAGTATCAGTTAGTGGCTTTCACCATGTAGTTCTTTGTCCCATAGCCTCAGTATCACCTGGGACCTTATTAGAAGTGCATTTTCCTTAATGACCCTGAGGTGGTGCCTTAGTGAGCTCTTCAGGATATTCTGCTGTAGCTCATATTTGGGAATCACTGGATTTTTGGCTGTAAAATAGCCTTACATGTTGTTATGTCATGTTTTTGTTCCCATTTCACATTTGTTCCTTTAGACATACTTTCAATATTTACTTATATGTCCATATCATATACTGCATCCAGCTTTGGCTATGACATGGTACAAAAGGTTGTTAAGTTATGAAGGAATTATATTTGAATGACAGTTGTTCAAGGTGGAGAAATTCAGGATCTGGTGAGGAAACTAGGTGAGAGCTTAAGATTTCACCACTCTGGTATGGCAGAAAAACAGAAGTGCAAGCAGGTCCTGGAAGAAGAAGGTCCCATGGCAAAGCGGGGAGTGGAAATATCAACTCACTTTCTATCCACCTCCTTTTATAACAATCTGATCCCGTGATATAGAGCACTCACTCCAAAAGTATTTAGCGTTGTTAATAACCTAATCACCTCTTAAAGGTTCTAATACCTCTTCACACTGAGATGTGGGGACCTGAGGTCTTCACACTGAGATGTCTGGACCTGAGATCTTTGAGTTGTGGGGTCCTAAGGTCTTCACACTGTGATGTCTGGACCTGAGGTCTTCACACTGAGATGTGGGGTTCTGAGGTCTTCACACTGAGATGTGGGATGTAGGGACCTGAGGTCTACACACTGAGATGTGGGGTCCTGAGGTCTTCACACTGAGATGTCTGGACCTGAGGTCTTCACACTGAGATGTGGGGACCTGAGGTCTTCACACTGAGACCTGGGGACCTGAGGTCTTCACACTGAGATGTGGGGATCTGAGGTCTTCACACTGAGACCTGGGGACTCAGTGTGATATAGGGAAACTGAAAACTAAAAAATAGTTATACCCACATCTATGCAGGGATAGAGCTCAGTGAAAGGGTTCATTTATGTGTTTAGAAATGCTTAGAAGAGCATTTTACACAGAACTAATCTTATGCACAAGCCATCCTGAGGGCTAACACTTTCGGAGATGGAAGAAGGCAACCATGGCTTTCTGTTTCCCAAGGTCTGTGGGGTGTAACCAGCTGCTCCATTTCCCCACCATAGAGTCACTGTTGTTATGCCTCCCCTGCCTGATGGATGAACCGTGTCCTCAAGCCACGTGCCCAAACCAATCCTTTCTCCCGTAAGTTGCTTCTTGTCAGGTACATACTCACAATAATGAGAAAAGTAATTGAAATGGACAATTGGCACTGAGAAGTAGTTGTTTCTATGATCAAGTGTCTATATAGGTTTTAGGCCTTTGGAACTGGTTCGAGAGGAGGATATGGAAGATTTGGGAGGTATCAGCTAAAGAAACCCTGGAGTATTCTAAACAGAGCTTAATAGGATATCTTGGTGAGAATTCTAATGGCCAAATTGTTGATGGTAATGCACACAGTGAAGGCCAGGCTCACAAAGTTTCAGAGGGAGTGAATTATTTTATTAAGAATTATGCTAGAGGACATTTATGTTAGATCCTGGTAAAAACTTTGATTACATTCTGCCAGTGTCTCAAAACTTTGAAGGAGACTGAATTTAAAAGAATTTGACTAATTGTTTCAAAGAGGAAAGAGTAGTGCCAACCCAAGGAGTAGAGCCAACATACTCCTATTGCTATAGCTCCAAGCTACTTCTGATTCCATGCATTTCCCATGATGATGGACTGTAACCTCAAACTGTGAGCAGAGATATAGATAGATAGATAGATAGATAGATAGATAGATAGATAGATAGATAGACAGATAGATAGATAGCTGGCTGGCTGATAGATCCAGATGAGTTTAGAGGAAGAGATGAGGTTAGGATTTTGGATAAGATGTATGGTTTAGGGGACAAAGCATAGTCTGAAGACATTAAGTAAGTAGATACCCTCGGTGGCTTCAGATCAGCACATGATGGGATCTTTGGGCACCTGTCTGCTTAAATAAATTGCTGTCTTGTTAGCTCAGTGCTTTGACTTCATCAGCTATTCTTGGCCTCATTTTGTTAGAGCATCCTTCAATGGTCCATCATCTGAAGTGACAAAATTCCATCCTGCCCTTTAAATCTAGAGTGATAATGAAAGTCTGGATACCAATAGATTCTAGAATCTTTGCATTTCTTCATTTACTAGCAGCATTGCATGGTCTGAGAA